>CAJVPT010002786.1:0-16728 GCA_910592055.1 Acaulospora colombiana
TATTCTTTTCCTTTCTGATTTGTGATTAGTACCTGATCTAATGTAATTCTTAGTTTTTTATAGTTTAAAACTGAGCCTAGCATCTGCTTTTGATTGGATCTAAGATTATCACATTTGTTATCCAGAGCCTTCTTGATTTGATTTCTGATATGAAGACTTTCTTTTTTTTTGCATATCATTCTAAGAGTATATTCTATTTTAGTGATTTTCCTCAATTGTTCTGGGATCTCTTCTTGTAACTGGGGAGGTGCTAGTTCTTCATCAAGGGATTCATAAGTGCCTTGTAGATTTTGAATGGTCTTCTCTAGATTTTTCATATCTTTTATGGTTTTTATATCCCAGTTAACTTGAATTTTCTTTAAAAGAAAGTGGATCTTATTGACTTTTCTATAGGCTTCAAAATTCTTCTTTGGGGTTACTGATTCCATCTTAAATTTTTTTCTTCTGCTGAAAGTGGAATAGACTCTTTTCTTCTTGAGACACTTGTATGTACTCTTAATGATTATAATTTCAAGTTCTTGCCAGGTCCTTTTGAATTCTTGAGAACTGTTCTCCATTTCATACCAAGAAGTCTATATATTAATTTCTAAAAGCTTGCATTCTATCCAGAATTTGAATTTCTTCCATTGTTCCACAGTGGAGTTGCCTGGATCTGGTATTTTTTTACCTTTTGTTCTATCTTGCTTTTGTATCTGGTTTTTGAGCAGATTGTTTATTGTCATTCTTGTTAATAATAGGGTATGGTTACTATCTAGTAATATCTCCACTGAAATATTTTTGAACTTGTATATGTTATTTTGGCTAATTTCTGGTGGTATCCAGATATAGTCGATTCTGCTGTGTGCTGAGTTGTTTGTCCATATGAAGGTGGTATTTTCTTTTTCTTCCTAGGAGTTTTGAATATCTATATAATTTCAGTCTTCTAGGAAGTTAAAGAGACCTATTTCAGTTTTTCTGTATTTTGAAATTGTTTTGTCTGTGGATGGTGATTGATCTACTATTGGATTGATAACTGCATTAAAGTTACCTATGATTATAACCTTGAAGTGATTTTTTTGCTTATTTAGAACCTTGTTTTGAAGTAGCTATTGTAGCCATCTACTTTCAGCTTTTCCAGATGGCAAATACATTTGATAGATATAGAGGTTGCTTCTTGTTGATATGAAGTTGGCTCTTATTATATGTCCTTCTATTTTTTCAATTGATTCCAGCTTTTTCTCAATGTTTTTTTCTAATGAGAAATCCTACTTCAGACCTTCTAGGTTTTTTATTATTATATCTGTGAAAGAATTTATGTGTTTGCTATAGGTTGAAAGCAAAGTCCATTGTTTCTTCTGTTAGTTTAGTTTCACAGATCCCTAGAATGTCTATATCAAGATTTTGTATAAGTCTAAATAGTCTTTATTGCTTAAGACTAGTGTTAATGCATCTAATATTATATGTTCCAATAATAATAGTATTGTTTATTATAAAGTTGTTAATAGTATAGTTCTTATACAGTACTTGTTCTTTATCTAGTTTATTATAGTATTCTTTTTAATCATACTAATGAACTCGTCAAGTAATATGATATGTGTTGTGCTATAAAGGATTGTATCAGTTTCTATTATTGTTTCTATAGTCATTTCTTTCTTCCAGGATGAGTTTGATTTTTCTTGGGGATCAGACTTTTTCCTGGTGTACCTTGATTAGACTGATACTTTTTTTAAGAGTGATTATTCCATTATCTTCCTTTTATCCTATTCTGGTTATCCGTTTTCTCCTTGATTATATTTATTCTGGTATTTAATCTCTTGAGATTATTTAGAATCTGGCACAGGGGTCTTAATCACTTTCACTTTCCAGATAAGGGCTTTGCAACCTATTATGCAAACTTCTTCTTATATTACAATGATTGATAGGCTTTTTGTTACTACTGATAGTAAAGTGTCTAGGAGTATCTAATGTCCCAATCATGTAGTTGCTGCCTTGGAAATTGTGTCATCCTCCTTTTGCCTTTTTTCCAATGTTTGTTTTTTTCTTTGAGTTATTTTCAGTTTCTAAATCATCCTTATATGTTGTATATCAGTTGCTCTATTGTTGCTTCTGATATTAGTTTGGCCTAGTTATCTTGAGTGCAGTTTGATATATGTTGTTTCAGGATAAGCTTTTTCTTTGTTATAATTACTGCTCTCTGTTTTGGTCACTTCTTTATCATGCACTGTATCCTTCCGGAAGTACTCATTAGCACTTCAGCTAAGTTTGTGACCATATATAGATATATGTTATCTCAGGGCCTTGTGCAAATCTTTTGTTGTTGCAAAACAGACTACTGTATATCCTCTTCTTTTCAAAATAAAAGAGTTTCTTGATATGTAACATGCTTTGACTTCTGCATGCTATATTACCCTTGCTATAAGACTTGTGAAGGTATTGTATATACCATACAGTTATAAGGATTGGATGTTACAGTTTTTGAGAATAGCATCGACTTCATAGTCATATGATTTATGTTGAGTAAAAATTGCCCTAAAAGTATCCACTTTAACATGAATAAACTATCTATTCTTCAAGTCTTGCTGGTTTGGAATGAGTTATACTTTGATTCTCCTTTGAGAACAAGAGTGGTTATAAATATGGATACTCGAGATCTTTCCATATTTTTATAAGGCAATCTTGATTTCTTGACAGGTATAACTGCGATCAAGATCTATCAATGTGACAACTACTGTCTTGTTTTCTTTTTCTGCTATCTCTTGTTTAAAGAATTTCTTTTCTAGTAGTGAGTATGAAGTTTCCCATTTCTCTGCTTGTATAGAAATCAAGGTAAAGTTTTCTCCTTCTTTTTTGTTAATCTTCTCTATACATTGTAAGCCATCTTCCATTTCTTCAAAGGTAAAAGTTGTCCAGACATTACCATTAAAAAAGTCTTTTTTTGAATTATAGCATGTCTTTAGATAGACTTAAGACACCTTGGAGATAGCCTAATCATTCTTTTTCTGTATCTCCTAGTATTCTGGATATGAGGATTCTGACCTTGAATTCTCTCTTCTTGGTAATATGAAATGAATTTAAACTGGATGGCTTGGGTCTATTTCATGTATTGTAGGGAATTTGTTCTGCTATATTTTTTCTTCAACTCTTTCCTAAATGTTTACCATTTCAAGTTCTTTCTTCAGCTCTTTCTCCATATCTTTATCATCTATTTCAACTTCAATATTATTCAAAATTTTAATATTGATTGTTAATTGAACTTACATATTCTCATTTGGAATGGTATTCTTATCTGAAGTTAAGTTTCCTAATATGGAGTTTATAAACTCACACTTGATCTGAAAAATTTCCAGAGTATGGAGGAGGAGATCATTTGTGGAAATACCTTGCTTCAAGATATATTTGACTTTTTTTTCTAAGAAGGATGCCATAAGGTCTTTTTCTCTTCCTTGACCTTGCATCCATAAGTATAGGATATATGTTTTAAGAACCTCTGCTTTAATGAATATAATTAGATCTATATTTAAAATTTTTACAAGAATACTATCAAGTATTAAGTATTCTGTTGGTTCTGGTGTCTGATTGGACTTGTCTTGTGTGGTAAGAGTATTGAAGATAATTTGAATAGCCCATGTTTCTTTCCTCTGGTCATGTTTTTCAGTTATTCTAACTATTATATCGAGAATGTGTAGCTCTCTCTTCTTAGCAATTTACATGATTCTCCATTCCTTTGTCATATTGGTCACGTGTAAAAGAGAATAAAATGCTGATTTGTTGTTTTGTTTATCCTTAATTTGTTTATTTGTTTATATTTAGCAAGGTATATGGAGTTGATTGTTTGTTGTCTTGTTTGTTGTCTTGTTTACTCAAATGAGTCATTGATCCTTTCAGTTTGGTTCTTGTTTATTTACTGATTTGATATTGATCTTCTTTATTATGAAAAACAAGTTATTTTATGTAAACACTTGATAAACCTTGCTATGTTGTTTTGATTCTGAATTATTAGATGTGTATGTATTCACGTAACTTGTTTTGGTATTTAAACAGGTATATATGGAATTAGAATATTCTACTGTTTAGTCTTTAAGAGCCTTTGATATACTTCTGAGCTTTGTAAACTTTGAGTTTTTCCTGATTTATCAATAGAAACTATTGTTTGTAAAGTTTCTTCTAGTGTCTAAAAAGGTGTAAACTGATACTGGCCTGGCTAGAAGCTTGGTGAGTTGATATTAAACTCTCCTAAGCTTACTGTGAATCAGCTTGCAGATGTGTTTTCCTTTTCTTGTAAAGTAAAGCTAGTGTAATGCTATACTATCAAAACTTTTTTTAATCAATAAAGTAATCTCTTGGGGAATGTTTGGATGTTCTAGTTTATTGTTAAGTCTTGGGTCTTTAAGGAATAAGGTGTTTTTGGCTGGCTTTTTTTTTCCAAAAAAATTATTAAAAAAGAAAATTTTTTAAGAAAAAGTAGATCAGCGAAAAGAGTTTTTTTTTTTACTTTGAATTTAATAATTTTTTTTTTTTTTTAACCTGCAATCAGGTTAGCATTGCTTATCTTTATTGTATATATGTATATTAGATATTTACAAATTATTTTGACTTTCACTTACTAACTCATTTATTGTCAAAAACTATTTCTCTAAATGCAACTTAGGAAATGATATTTCGCTCCTTTACTAACTTGAATAAATCCTTTAGTCAATAAAATAATTGCCTACAGGTCATTATTGTAGATCATTCTAAATTCTAACTGCAGTTAAAAACCAAATCATTTCCTTCTATAACAAATCCTTCTTTTTTTCAGAGACTTCTTGTTCCAGATCTTTTACAAGTGTGGGTTCTTCTTCCTATTCTTGTATAACCTACATGATGAATTGGTATCCATGTCTTTTGATTCGTTTATCCTTTTCAGTAATATTCTGCTTTTTTTTCCACTCTATAACTTTTTTGCAACAGCTATTTTATATATCTTTCTTGAAATTTTTCCTCATTTTATAACAAAGCTTACTGATTATTCTTTGTGTGACTGTTAGGAAATTTTGAGTTGTACTTTGAGGTAATTCTTCAAAGAAGTGGTTTTGTTCTCTTCTATGTATCCACAAATAGTATTGAAAAGGCTTCTATCAGATCACTGAATCTCGTTTAACCATTTACTTGTCCAGTTATTGGTTGCAGAGTGGGCTTCTTCTTTGTTTTTGATTTCTTTACTAATATATCAGTTGATCTTTTCCTTTGCTTTTCTCCATATATCCTCTCTGATTTCTTTAGTAACTGAACATTCAAACAAGTGTGCTAAAGTTTCTTCTTGAAGTTCACATACTGAACATGTTGTTATGATATAAATATCTGGTTTCCTTTTCTTCAATATCTCTAATACTGGGAGTTCATTATGAATCAGATTAGTTAAGAAGCTTTTGTTTTTATTATCTTTGAAAGAGGTATCGAAGGTGTTGGATGGATTGAACTGATTCTAGAAAGTCAACCAGTCTATGATTTTATTATTTTGAATCCACAGTTCTTGGATTCTTTTCTATATTATTCAATCTTTTCCTATCTTTTTTTTGATAAATGTCTTGACAAATTTTCTAATATTGATGTCTATCATGTGCTCTCTCCATATGGCTGTTGTCAGAACTGTCCCTAACTCTAGTAATTGGTATCAGATTATTGAATTTTCACATATAGCTTTTTTGGCAAGCAGATCTACTTGGTTATTGAATTTATCGATTCCATAGGCTTTGATCTTTATAATTTTCAAGGTAAGATTTTTCTTTTTAACTAAATTTTTGATTTTATTCTATAATGGCCAATTAGCAGTCTTTGTCCATCTTCTTGTTGATATCTCCACTTGTGCACTGATGGATTTCCATATTTAACTGCAGTATTATAATCAAAAAATATTGAGACTGTTGTATTTCAAAGAGCTGTATATATTGCAGTTAAAATAATCAATATTTCTACCCTAATTGTCAATGGCCATGTTGATGCTCCTATGAGAATTGCTTCACAACTTTATTGTCTTCTACTAGAACTCAAGCCAAACCCATTTCAAGCTCGCTATCTTTTGTTCCTTTTTTATATGATTCATCAGTATAGAAAGTAAACTTAGTAGCTATACTTCTTCTATTATAATTCAGGACATCTATAAGTTAATTTATAAGTTAATTTGATTGGATAGCTTATTTTATTAGTATGGTTTCCCAGTTTTTTACCTGAATTTTCACTTCTGTTCTAGACATTAGTAGAGTTCTTGCTTATTGCCTTATAGCTATAAGCCAATCTGTAGAGTTGCCAGGTAGGAAAACTTGTTTTTTTTTTCTCAAATTTTATATTTGTTTAGTTGTGAAAGTAGATGAACTTGTGATATACCTACTTTTTTTACTTGGGATAATCTATCTAGTTGGAGTAGAATATAGTTACTAGTAGGATTGTATGTCAACTGGTATAGAACAAATTAAATTTTGTTGTTCAAGAATGATGTCTTTCCCAATCTGTCCATTGAAGAGCTAGAGCAAGCTGCCCAGTACATTTTCCTTCTTTATAGATAAGCTGAGAAAGCTTCAGTTTGAATATTGTAGTCTGTCCAGTCTAGTCTGTGCAATGATTTTTTTAGAAGGTTATAATTCTCTGTCACCTTTTCTCAGACCTTTTTATACCAAGAGGGAATTGGACCTTTGCATTTGTTGAAAAAAATTTGGATTGTTCTCTATTCCTTGAACATTATCATAGTTGAATTGATGATTTGATCTAGGAACATGATCTTATGCTTATAGAGTGATAGAATGGCTTTCTTATATTCTATACTATTCTGCAATATTGACTTAATAGATAAGATACCTTCCTAATAATTAAAGGTTTTCTTCCATCTCCAACTTTGAAAAATAATTTGTAATTTTTTGATTAGAGCCAATGTTGCAGTTGTCAGATTTCCTTTGGTTATCTTATATGAGTTCACAGAATTATCTAAGATATTTTCAAGTTCCCAGCTTTTGATCTGGCTTTGTTTCAATCAGATTATAGTGGCCAAACCAGAGGCCTCACTATTGTTGAGCTAATAGAATAGTGCTGATATATGGCTTTCAAAATATATTTCTCAGATACTTTTGAGACCATATATTTGTTTGTTATAGATGCAACTATTTGGTATTGTTCCATGGATTAATGCTTTGTTCTTGAAAACCTTTGTGAATATAGCTGTGAGTTCATTAAATATCTTCTTATTCAGGTGTATATGTTGCATTCTATATTCTATTCTATGAATCAGTACTCTATTGATATCATAACGAGCATGTTTTTCTGTCAACTTCTTCTTAGATATTGCCTGAACTACTACCCTAATTTCTGATTTTATTAGATCGATCATACCCTGACTTTTCTGTTTTGGCCCCAACCAAATGCCAAGGAATCTGGCCTAATTCTTTTTATCAATTTCATTAATTATGATATTCTCTGTTCCGGCTTGAACCTTTCTAGGATTTTGAGGATTTTGGTTAATAATAAGAATAATTGACTTTGTTGCATTAATTTGCAAGTTATTTACTATGTAGAACTTTTTTGTTTCTTTCAAAATACTTTTTAAGTCTTTTTTTGGATTTGGCAATCCATGTTGTATTATCCATATAAGTTATCACTGCCTGTCGTAAAGAGAGCTTGACCTTCTTCTCAGGTTTATGGAAGTCGGATGACTATTCTTCTTCTATGGTATAATTCAGATCAGTATTATTTTGGATTTTATATAGCAGCAGATCATAAAAAATTCCCTATAACAGTGAAGAGATTGTTTCTCCTTGATCTATACTATCTCCTGCAACTATTGGGCTAGAAAGTCCATTACGAAGAATAATGCTACAACTTCTATCTTTGAAAAGATCTATTATGATTTTTTTGATGGTTATAGGAATTCGAATCCGATCTATAACTTTTCCAAGCATGAAAAGAGATATTGTATTATATGCCTTAGCAGTATCTTGAAAGAGAATCCATAGTTCTTTCCCTTTTTCTCTAGCTTCCTCACATATACTATTTAGCAAACGGATAGGTTTTGTTATACTTTTTCCTGGTAAACCAGCAAAATTTGAATCTTTAAGGATTTTGTGCTGTTTATATACCCTTGATAGACAAGCAATGAGAATTTTAGTAAAACATTTGTGAGCTGTTTCTAGAAGAACAATGGGTCTGATATTGTTCAGTTAATATTTCCAAGGCTTGGGTTTAGGAATGGAATAAATATTACTACTTTTCCATTTCTTAGGTATCCACTCAATATTTAAAACTTTATTGAACAATAAGTATAAGGCCCCTTTTCCTTTAATGCCTAAGTGCTTGAGCATTTTGTAACTGATATATGAGGGATCTGCTGCTTTATTGTTTGGAGGTATTGCAAAATAGCTTCGAGCTCTTTTATTTTGATTTCTTCTATTAGTAATAAATACTATGTTGGATCAATCCACTCTTTAGGTTGGTATTCTTTTTTCCAAGAAGGATCTAGGCTTTCAAAGTTGACATTTCTTTGTTTGAAAGTTTCTTTATGATAGTTCTCAACCTTACTTTTAATAGTTTGTGGATCAGTAACTATATATTTTATCCCCTCTTGATTCTTAATTAACACTCAATCTAGTATAATTCTTGTTCTTTTATAGTTCAAGATTGAGCTTAGTATTCATTTTTGGTTGAACTTGAGATCTTCACATCTGTTTTCTAAGATTTCTTTAATTTGATTTCTGATGGGAAGACTTTCTTTCTTCTTGCATACCATTCTGAGGCTATGCTCTATTTTAGTGATCTTTGATAACAGCTCTGGAATTTCTTCTTGTGATTGGGGTGGAGCTATTTCTTCTTCAACAGATTTACTAAGCCTTCTTAGTTTTTGGATGGTCTTTTCTATAGCTGTTAGAATTCTTGTATCCCAGTTGGCTTGTATTTTTTTCAAAAGGAAGTGGATTTTGTCAGCTTTCTTGTAGATTTCGAAGTCTTTCTTTGGAATTGCTAATCCAGACTTCGCTTTTCTCTTTATATAGGAAGTTGAGTAAATCCTTTTTTTTTTTAGATGTTTGTAAGTACTCTTGATGACTGTTAACTCAAAATAATGCCAGGCCTCTTTGAGTTTTTGGGAACTATTCTTTATACTTGGCTGAGAAGATTGTGGATCAGTTTCTGAAAATTTGTTTTCTATCTAGCATTTAAATTTCTCCCATTGTTCTGCTATAGAATTTATTGGATCAGGTATTTTCTTTCTTTTTGTTCTACATTGCTCATGCACTTGATTTTTGAGCAAATTGTTTGTTGTCATTCTTGTCAGTAATAATGTATGGTCACTATTTGACAATGTTTCGATGGGAATATTTTTGAATTTATATATGTTGTTTAAGCTAATTTCTGGTGATATTCAAATATACGATATATTGTTTGCCCATATGAAGGTAGTGTTTTCTTCTTCCCAAGAGTTCTGGACATTTATATGGTTCCAGTCTTTTAAGAAGTTGAAGAGACCTATTTCAGCTTTTTTATATCTTGATATCCTTTTGTTGATAGGCAGCCGATCTGTTATTGGGGTTAATGATTGCATTAAAATCTCCTATAATTATGACCTTGAAGTGATTTCTCTGCTTATCTAGAATTTTGTTTTGAAGAAGCTGTTGTAGCCATCTACTAATAGTTTTCTCTGATGGCAGATATACCTGGTAAATACAGAGCTTACATCTTGTTAATATAAAGTTGGCTTCTATTATATAGCCTTCTATTTTTTCAATAGATTCTAACTTTTTCTCGATGTTTTTATTAATGAGGAGTCTCACTCCAGATCCTCTGGGTTTCTCATTATTGCTACTGTGAAAAAACTTATGTGTTTGTTGTGAAGTGAAAGCAAATTCTACTGCTTCATTTGTTAGCTTAGTTTCACAGATGTCTAGGATATTTATGTTGAGTTCTTGTATAAGTTTATACATCCTCTGTTGATCCAGACTGGTATTAATTCCTCTAATATTATGTGTTCCAATCAAAATTGTATCCATTAATGTAGAGTTATCTATAGTATACTTGTTGTATAATATATACTTCTTTTCAATTCTATTACTAATGTTTTTTTTAATTGCACTAATAAAGTTGTCTAGTGATGTGTCATGTATTATATTGGGAGAGGTAATGTTGATGCCTATAGTTTCTTTCAGGATTGTACCTTTTTTTCAGGATAAGCTTGACTCTTCTTGTGGATCAAACTCACTCCTGGTATATGTTGATTGGACTGGTACTAATTTCAGGAGTGATTATTTTACACTTTCCTCTTACCCTATTCTGATTACCAGTTTTTCCTTCAATTATATTTATTCTATTATTTAATCATTTAAAATTGTTTAGAATCTGATAAAGGAGATCTTAATCACTTTCACTTTTGGATAGGGACTTTCGGATCTATCATTCTAACATCTTTTATAATAGGATTTTATTGACTCCCTATTACTACCAGTGGCAAAATATTGAGGAGTTTCTATTGTTTTAGTATTATATTTGTTGGCTTGAAAATTATGTCTTTTTCTTTTTTCTTTCCTTTCTAGATTTATTTTTTTTTTAGAATTTTTTTCTATTTCTACTTTATCCTCAGATGTTATATATCAATTGGTCCTAGTATTACTTCTGATATTAGTTTGATCCAATTGTCTTGAGTAAAGTTTTCCATATGTTGTTTTGATATGGACTTTCTCTTCATTATCTTCACTACTTTCTATATGAGTCAATTCTTCATCATGTATTATTTCTTTTTCAAAGCACTCCCTAGTACTCTTGTTGATATGATTTTGTCTTTCTTGAGAAGGGCTTTGTTCTTTTTTTCTAAAATATTCTCTAGCACCCCAGGTGAGTTTATGGCTGTGAATAAATATATGCTGTTTTAAAGCATTATTCAAATCTTGTGCTGATAAAAAGCAAATTACTGTATAGCCTCTTCTCTTTAGTGTATTTGGATTTCTAGGAATGTAACATGATTTGGCTTTAGTATATTTGACTGCTCATGTAATTAAACTAGTGATAGTGTTATGTGTTCTATATAGTCATAATGATTGTGAATTACACTGTTTAATAATTCTATTAATTTCATTATCGTTAGGCTCATATTGAATGACTTGATAGTTTCTATGCTCATATAAATCATCCATTTCTCCTCAATGTTGATATACTGTATTCCTTATAAGGAGTAATACATGCTTTGATTTGTTATTGTGATCGTAAATGATTATAGATATAAATATTTATTGTATGTCCATATTTATTGAGGGTAGATTTGATTTCTTGATGTGAGTGGTTTTGGTCAATGTCTATAAGTGTAACCACTAGTGAGGTTTTTTCTTCATCTTTTATTTGCTAGAAAACTTTTTTATTTGGTGGTTGAATAGAGTTTGACCATTTCTCTATATATATAGGTATAATTTTAAAGTTTTCTTCCTCTTTTTTGTTAATCTTTTCAAGATATTGAAATGCATCTTCCTCCTCTTCACAACAGAATGTTGTCCATGTATTGCTATTGATAAATTCTTTTTGAATGACTGAAAATCTTTTGATGAGCCTAATATATTTTGCAGATATATTATTTGTTCTGCTTCAGTTTCTCCTGGGAGCCTGAAAGTAAATACACTCATTTTATATTTACTATCTATCTTAATATGAAAGGGATTGATACTGGATATCTTTGATCCATTTCTTGACTTAGATGTATGTTGCTCAGCTATATTGTCTCTTTTAATCTTCTCACTAATAACTTTTATTTTGATTATATCTTCGAGCTCCTTATCTCCCATTTCAATTTCAGTAATATTTGGGATTTCAATTGTTGTGGTTGTTTGAACTTCCATGGTAATTGCCTTATTTGATAAGCTATATATAGAAAGATTGTTTTCAGGTATTATCCAACTTGATATAATATTTTGTGAAGAGTATTTTGCTTATTCAGCTTGTTTTATTATGTTCAAGTATTTATTCTCTAAAAATGGAGCTAGAAGATCTTCTTCTTTTTCTTGTCCTTTGATCCATAGATAAAGAATATATTGTCTGAGAACATTGGCTTTAATAAAGATGATATGATCAACATTCAGGATTTTAGCAATGATACTATCTATAATCAAGTATTGTGTTGGATCTGAGGTGGGGTTCATGGTGACTTCTTGAGTTGAAGTAATATTAAGAAGGGTTTGTGTTGCCTATAGTTTCCATTGTAGATCATATTTGTTTAATAATTGAGCTAAGGTCTCTATAATGTGTGCTTCTTTTTTCTTAGTGACCTATAAAAGCTTGTGTTTTCTTATAAATATGTTGATTATGTGATAGAAAATAAGTTGACTGTGTTTGGTATTGTTGTGTTTTGCTGATGATCATTGCTATATTTTTTAGACACGTGTTGCAGATTTGTTTATTCCTTATTATTATTTTGGTAATATGGAAAAACCTTGTTGTTTGTTGTGTCATGCTGATAATATTTGTTTCATGTGTATGTTGTGATAGTATTGTTAATATTGTTAATTAGTCAATAATAAATATATGGTATTATAGAGTTGTTGATAATTAATTTGTGTAAATACGTAGAGTTATAGGGTTGTTGATAATTGATTTATATAAACACATAAAAAATATATTAACATTGTTTATTTGACATATCTTTGAGCTTGTTATAAAAAATATACATGTCTGTATTTGTGTGATGTAATATTATTGAAATGCTGTTGTTGTGATGTATATGTTTCTTTACTGTATAGTCAATAAAGCTTGGACGTCTCCTAGATTTTATGAGTATTTGGACTTGGACTGATTTATCGGTTTGAGTTATTGCTTGTAAAGCTTCTCTTGGTATCTAGAAAGATGTTAGCCTGTACTGGCCTGGCTAGAAGCTTTGTGAGGTTGATATTGTGCTTCTAAGAGCTTACTGTAATTCAGTCTTTCTTGTTGTTTTTTTCTTTCTAAAAAAAAAAATTTATATAGTAGAAGTTAGTAATTTTTGTAAAACTTATTTCTTTTGTACTCTGTAAAGAGTTCTTGGACTTGTTTTTGTAAGTTGTTTAGTTATAAAGGTGGTTTCTCTTGTTTTTTTGACTGGTTTCTCTTTTTCTCAAAAAATTATCAAAAAAGAAAATTTTCTGAAAATTTGGGGATTAGCGAAAAGAGTTTTTTTACTTTGAATTTAATAATAAACTATTATACCTATATTATTTAATTTTAATAAAGTTTTGATAGAAAGTTAATTTATTTTTGTAATTATTTATCTTATACAGTATATCCTCAAATTTTTTAAACTTATAAATTATATATATTTTATAATATAATAAATCTATTTAACTAATATTATAAAAATTCTTTCTGCTAATTCTTAAATTTTTAAAAAACATTTTTTATAGTAATTTTCTAAAAGAAAAACCACAATCTCAAAAAGAGATAACAATAGCAATAACTCCTTTTTATATAATATACAGTTAACTCCTAATAATATAAAAGAATAACAAAAAGGACAACATTAGTTAATTGCAATATCTTTATACTTTTAATTTGCTTTAGTAAGAAGAAAAAGCAAAGATAATCTGATTTACAGTAGACTTCTTGAGACCCAACATCAACTTTACAAAGCTTTTAGCCAGGCCAGTGCAGTTTAATACCTTTCTAGATACTAAGAGGAATTTCAAAAGCAATGATCTAAATCAATAAATCAGTTCAAATTCAGAGCTCAAAAAAACCTAGAAGGATATTTAGGACTCTTAGGTCAAACAATAAAAATCAGTAACAAACAATCACAACAATTGATCTTCAGCTTATATTATGTGAACACAAATACATAAAAGTGAATAAATCCTAAATATGACAAAACAATAACTCACAACATATCAATATATTTCAAAATAGTAACATACAGTTGCTTCCAAAAGTTGTAGTTTACTTATTATGTTTTTGTTATAAATTTCAACTTTAACAATTTTTAAATCATTAACTATATAGCCAAAAATTATAAAATTTATATATATTATATTTTAATACTTATTCTATTTTTTGTATTTTTTTTAAAAAATTTTTATTAATATATTCTAAAGTTTTATTATTACTAAATATCTTTATTTTTTGATTAATTATCATATGATTTATAATAATAGCTAATCAAAATCCTCCAAAAGTAAAAATTTGATAAAGAAAGAAATTTTTGAACAGTAATAAAACTTTAAAAATTTTTGAAAAATTTATAATAAATAAACTAGTATTAAGATATAATATATATGAATTTTATAATTTTTGGTTATATAATTAAGGATTTAAAAATTGTTAAAGTTGAAATTTATAATAAAAACATAGTAAGTGGACTCTAACTTTTGGAAGCAACTATATATTAATTCTATTATATCATAAGCAATAAACAAGTAATATAAGTTTAGATAAACAAGACTGGTATATAAGATCAAAACACATGGATAAACAACATATAGCAAAGATTATCTGATTATATAATTCAATATAATTTTTTATTTATAGATCACTGTACAAAAAAATAACAAAATATCAAAACAATCCAATATATATAATAGTTTATTTAATGACCTACGGGTCAATAGTGCAGTGGTTAGCACTCTGTAGGTCAGATCACAAGATACAGGTTCAAATCCTCCAGGGGGCTAATGTGATTCCCCTGAGCCAAAAGCAGGTAGAATCTGGCAAATCATCCATTGGCTTAATCGTATATAACCGATGTTTCTGAGTATAGCTGGTACAGATCAAGATGATTAATAGTTTTCATTATGTTATGTTGAAAGTCAAGATCTCCACAATACAGAATGGTCTATACAAAGATTGTGATCAGGTCCCTATCCGAAACTGAGTAGGATTATTCCTGATAGGACCACGTTATCACCTGTTGATAACAAGAAGAGTAGATCCCTAAAACCGGTTGCATACTACTGAGGAAGGACTGACTGAAAATCTTATCTGATTTCAAGACTTCAAGTATGTGTCTATGTATTGACCCATAGACTTAACAATCGGGAGGCCTTGGTGGGAGGGGAAATCCGCGGACCACTCCGAAGGATCAAAAACTGGATCCAGGATAAAGAAAATTTGACGGCCTGATAATCAGACTACTCTTAATAAAACTGGTCTGGGAAGAATTAAGAAGGAATCGCATGGTTTTCCAATGAGGTAGTACTCATACATAGTTAGTAATATATAGATAGCTACTCATGTATATAGATTACTAATATAAGCAGATGTATAAGTACTTGTTAGCATATATAAGAGTTCTGTACAAAAGAATAATGTAAGCAGCTGAGTCAAGGCAGTTGCCTTATATGAATGTACAGATATATCAATAATAAAAATCGTGGCAACAAATTTATAACACAATGGATAATAGACTCTATAGACAACTTTTATATCTTAGAAATTTATTTTAGCACTAGTCCAGCCTTGGCAGGTTAGCCCCCACTAACAAACAAGATAGTAAATCATATCTCAAGTTACAGTATAAAAAAAATCATGGAAATAGATAATGTTTCAATAACATTCAACCAACTTTTATGAAAACTGAAGAAATTAACCTGATTAAATAAGTTGAAATAGAAGACAAGACTACAATAAAGCAGGCAGAAGCAGAAATAATCAAAGAGATAGTTCAAGGAACCTATATCACAGAAAATATCTCTTATAATACATAAAATAGATATAAAGTTTTATAGCCAATCCCTACTTTATTAAACAAATATTTATAATTAAATTGGAAGTACTCCAAGCTATACTATCAAAAGATAACAAAGAAGAAGGAATCAAATATCTTAAGGAAATTTTAAGTATGCCCAAGAAAATAGATCCCTTCAAGATCAAATTCATCAATAACAACTATTGGATCACTTTTGGTATTGATGAAAAAAAGAATGTAACATAATATTTAAAATCAATTAATAAAAAAAAAGAGGAAAATTTTTCTATTAAGAAAATAGATAAAGATAGAAACACATGTTCAGCCTTTCAAAGATATGTTTTGAATAAAAAAATTTTTAAGTCAGAAGACTTTCTTTTAACAAAAAATAGATCCAATTATATTATATTGGTAGATACAGAACACAAATGTAATAAATAATTAATTAGAAAGACAATAAAAGAATATAGTGAAATAGTTAATATTCATGAATATTGCATGGATTTTTATCAAAAAAGATTCAGAATCCATCTATTTATACATTATGAGCATATCAAACTGGAACAATACTGGGTGCTCAAAATTAAATTCAATCAAGTAAGATCAGTAATAGCCCATAAAGAACTGGATAATTAAGAAGTAATCTAGATACTTAAAAAAAGAAAGTATCACTCCTTAAGATTATATAAGGTTAGTAGAAGATCTATAAAACAGATATTTAAATCATTTAGTCAAACAAAAGCAAAAGTCTCTTATATATCGAGAAATAAAATTACTCTAGTATCAGAAAATTATGCAATAATCTATTTTGAAAATAAGAAAAACTTGAAAGATGCACTTCAACAACAAATTAAGATTGAGAATCAAAGCTTAATATAGAGTACAAAAAAGAATGCCAGTCTTCAAGCTGACACAACTCTTTCTGCTGATCTTTTGACCACACACAAAAAAGATGTTTGCAAGAAGTTTTAATACTTCTATGCTAATAAAGTCTTATTACTTTCCTTAAACCAACTCAAAGAGTTCCCTTAGAACTCTCTCACCTTCCCCCCCTCTTGTCTACAATCTTCTTTGAACAAACTGAACTCTTGTGGCTTGCAAAGTTCAGC
>CAJVPT010002787.1:0-16726 GCA_910592055.1 Acaulospora colombiana
GTAAATGCATAATAACATGTACACAATAAATCTTTCTCGCAAATAAAACAAGGATGAGCCAGTTATCAAAAAAAAAAAAAAAAAAAGAAGCGTACATTGACAAAAACACAGCACTTTTAATAAACAGTGACCATGTAGCTACAATATGTCACCTAGAAACATGACAACTCTTCATATCAGTCCATCAAATATATATGCACAGTAAAAGTTGATACAATTGGCTTCACACCTCAGAGAAAAACTGGCAGAAATTACAACAATCAATCGAGACAGCAATCTCACAACATGAAATCACATCCAGGGCAACCGACTCTCAATGGAATTTCCTAAAAGATACCATCTTAAAAGCAACTAATAAATTCATCAAAAAGATCAAACATAACAAAAGAATCACCCAAGATTTAACTACTTCCTCCCTAGCACTTAACAAAATCATAGATCTACTCAAACTTCTTCAACTAGCAAAATAGGTCAAACAAATGCCATATAACTTTAATATAACTAAACTACAAGAATACACAACTTCACTCCAATCAACTTTTCCCCAAATACCTGAATTACCCACAATTAGCATAACCTTTTCCCAAAACCTAGAACTCAACCACTGGATTCAAGAACTCAATACAAACATAATCAATTGAAATCAGCACTCCAAATAGTCACCAAATATAGAACAAAACAAAGAATCACAATGGCAATATCCAGGAGACTGCAACACATGAACAACAACAAATACACAATAATCAACAGCATCCTAGAAAAATCATATAGGTATATCACCCTAAACAAAATTATAACAGAAGATACTATTCCGAAAATATTAACTGAACCATCCCAAATTAAAGACACAGTCAGAACCAATGGACAGCAAAAAGAAACACTCAAACAATTACCCAATGGCCATAATGGGTACAGGAATACACACCTAGACCCAACATCGATCACAAATGGTACAACCATACAACACACCCTATTACAAAAGAAGAGATACTCAAAATCATTCACTTCAGAAGCAACATATCATCCCTAGGTCCCTCAGAAATACCATACATCGTCTTCAAGAAACTTGGCCCCAAAGCAATCTCATTTTTCACAAAGCTTTGCAACAATATTCTCAAAACACAGATAATTCCTAATAACTGGAAACAAGGAAATTTGATCCTAATCCTCAAACCTCAAGAATGGAACAACAACCTCAGAATTACTAGACCAATTACACTCCTAGAAACTGGCATAAAAATATTTACAAATGTATCAATGATAGATTGGCCAAAGTCCTAAACAAACACAATATCCTCTCTCAACACAACTGGGCAGCATTATCAGGCTGCAGTATCCAAGAACCGATTCCATTATTCAGAACATCATAGAACATGCCAAATCGAACTCATAACAAGTCTGGATTCTCAGCCAAGACATGCAAAAAGCATATAACTCAGTACCAATGGAGATGCTCATCAAGGCACTAAGAAGAATTAAAATTCCTCCAACTATCATAAACATCATATCAAACCTTCTTTCATCACACAACAATACAATTTCCATACCATTTGGCCCTACTAAACCATACCTAGTGAAGGATGACATTGATCAAGGAGACACGATCTTACCACTGCTTTGGCAAATTTTTTATGACCCACCTTTATCTAGAATAGCAACTGCATATAAAGGCTATACAATCTCAACCAAAACTTGTGATGACATCAGACAAGGGTGGACTCCAAAACCACCAACATTCCAGCATGCCTATATGGATGATACCACATGGTTTGCAAACAACTAACACGAATTTCAAAACATTTTGAACACTGCAACCTCATTTTACAAACTCAATGACATTCAAATCAACCCGGCCAAATCAGCCCTTCTCAACATTAATGGCACACAACAAGACAGAGATCAAGAGGCAGTTCTTTAGAATTAAATCATAAAGGCCTTGCCCCTACTACCCCAATCAAAATATTAGGCACATGGTACTGTACCAAAGGCTACAAACAATACCAAACATCACTTATGAAAAATAAAGCAAACAAAATTGCAAAACTAATTGGATATAAGAAAATCATAGACAAACAAAACAGATATATCCTTAACCACGTCCTACTCAATAACATGGTTCTATCTGACCAAAAATGTCAATAAGCAATGTCCAAAGCTCTCACAACATTCAAACATAAAATAGGACTTGCAAACACAGTTCCCAACAATACCTTTTTTAGCAAATATAAATACAACCTAATCAACCTTTATGAAAGACAAATACAAATGCATGCATCTAACTTCCTCTTCAGAATTAACAGCAATAACCTCTCTGGCATTACAACATGCTACAGACTTCAAGATGCCCAAAACTCTTTCTGGTCACCTTTACCAGTCACCTACCATATCAACAACAAAATCCTACCAACTGGCAAGAATCTCACATACGATATCATATGGGAAATTAGGAAATCTGGAATTCAATTCAATATGCCACCAGATATAATTATCGTCAAAAAACTAGGAGACACGATAGAATAACACTCAAACAGGTCATGGTCAAACAACCTGAGAAACAAACTAGCCAAAAACAACCTAATGTTTATCAGACAAATGTTGAATCAGGACTGCACAAAAACACTCTCCTGATCACAACTACATGCTAAGGTTAAAAACCAGCACATAGAAAAAGAACTACTATAGTACACAGATATTAGCTCTATACTTCAAGCCCTCTTAAAGCTAGACTTACTTGACTGTTGTGGCACACAGAACATCTTCCATCAATACATTCCAGGTCCAATAGCAAAAATCCACAAACACCACTGGGCAATCACAATCAATAACAATAATGAATCCATAGATAAAAGACTCAAAAATACACACAATCACATAATCTACACACACTACAAAAGAATCGCAGGAGGCTCCTCAATCACTTCATGTAAAGGCTGCCAACTAAATGAAAATTACTCAACAGCCAAAAAATGCACCTTCTCCTCCCAAAGACCAGAAATCATACAAATTCCTGCCCATAAAACCAAATGCATCAATAATAACACGTCCAATTCAAACTCACATCGCAGAATCAGGATATCATTACACAGTGCACTTCAAGCACACACACTCAACAAAGCTGCAAATTCGAATCCACTACCACTTACACCAACAGTCTTAATCCCTTCAAACACCTGTCACATTATCAATATTCACAGATACTGGCAAGGAAATGGCAACACTATTAAAGACTTGATAGACATTGCAAACCAAATCAAAAATCTAAACCACCTATCCGCATATACAGATGGATCACTTTTGTGGCACAATAACAAACAATGTATGGGAATCAGATGGACTATCCAGCATGGAGGAGTAAATATAATCTCATTCAAAGATTAAATTAGTGCATTCCTATTATCCACAAGAGCAGAACTGGCTACAATTCTCTCACTTCTCACAGTATTATCCCAAAAAACAGATATTCATATCTATATAGACAATCAAGTAGCAATACAGGCAATAAATCAAGCTAGCAACCTGCCGACCCATTCACTGATCCGCAAAACTAAAAACTGGACACTCACTCTAGCGATTATAGAATACAGCAAAATATTCCAAATTCTATTGATTCTCCACAAAGTAAAAGTGTACTCCAGAATCCAAGACAATAAAGAAGCAGATCAACTAGTCAAAATCGACTGCAGAAATATGAACCCAGGCACAAGAACAATCTCCATCAATCCACTCCTCTTTGCGAACTGAAGCTTTGCAAAATGGGAAAATGAAATCATAGACATTCCAATTAAAGAATTCTGCAAACTCATCTTCCAAGCCAAACATATTGCACAATGGAGTCTTCTTCATAGAAATCATATACAGATTAATTACATTTCAGAAAAGTACACCAATTGGAAAGTAGCATTCGAAAATATTAACCCCAGCAACATAAATCAGGAGACTACAACTTTTGAGAACCAGGTACAAAGAAGATTCCAGATTAATCTATGGAACCAAGAACTCCCGAAAATGAACAAACTCTTCAAAAGAAACTTCATTACATATAAACAAAACATATGCATAATATGTCAAAATATTGAAGACAACTTTCATGCACTCACATGTGCAACAATACTAGACACACATACAGAATGCCTGAAAAGAATTATCATAACACTAATGAGCACAGAAGGCAATCAACAAGAGAAAAGACAAACACGACAGAAAATACATACAATGTTCCAAAAAATCTCACCAACCACATTTGAAAAACTCATCAGAAGACTGATCAGTACAGAATTGACCAAGAAAATCTACAACCTCGCATGCCATCTTCGCACCCAAAAAAAGTGGCTACATATAATATGTGAAAAATTCAAAGCACATCTGGGAAACATATGAAAAGACAGATGCATAATAATGAGCAATTGGGAAAAAGCCAACGGAATTTCTGCCAGAAATAAATGGCTCCACAAAACCTCTCAAAAAAGAAATTTCAGCAATCAAAGCCAAATGAATGAAGAAATCATCCAGGAACAAAGAATCAAAGACATGTTTCCACTTTTGGTAAACCAATTTATAGATAGGCACTTCAAAGGATACACAGTCTTATTTTTCATAATTCATCTTTCTCTTTTCATTAACCTTAACACGACCTCCTTGGCATATTAGGTCCCTACAGGGTGGCAACAGGCCGATCGGTAAGAAAAATTTTCTTTCTTTAGATAGCAGAAATTGTAATGAGAAATTAGTTATAAATGCATACAAAATATATACAACAAACTTTTTAACAAATAAAGCAAGGATGAGTCAATTTTTTAAAAAAAAAAAAAAACAAACACTGAAGTTCAACTGGTTATTAAATCCAGAAACAATGCCTCTGTACCTTGTCCTTCACAAATCCTATATATTGCATACAAAAATTTAGGACCTCCAGCAATTCAATTTATAACAGATCTCATCAACAAAATTCTACACACAGGTACAATCACTACCGAATAGAAAAAAGGCTCAATTTATCCAATCCCAAAACCCAAGCCCTGGAATAACAATATTAGCATTACTAGACCTATAACATTGTTGAAAACCTGTCGGAAAATTTTCACAAAATGCATCAATGACAGGCTCACAAAAATTCTTCAACAATTTCCAATTCTATTACCACTCAACGAAGCAGCCCTCCCTGGATGCAGCACACAAGAACCCATCCACATCATACAAAGCATTGTTAAATATGCCAAGCAAAACTCTCAACAGGCATGGATATTGAGTCAGGATATGAGCAAAGCATATGACTTAGTATTCATACAGATGCTTCAAAAATTACTATACAGAATTAAAGTTCCAATAAAGATAATAGATATAATCACCAACCTGTTTCAACATTGACAAAACATAATACTCACCCCTTTCAGCCCTACAGATCCCTACGAAGTGGAAGATGGTATCAATCAAGGTGACATCATATCCTTATTTCTGTGGAGAATCTTTTATAATCCTCTTCTCACACCAATATCCGAAAAATGCAAAGGCTACACTATCACATCACAAAGCTGCTCAGATATCAGAACAGACTGAACTATCGACTATATGGACATTACTGCAAGTGCATATATAGATAATATAACATGGTTCACAAATAATCAATAAGATCTTCAACAAATATTAAACAATGCACAAGAATTCTATACCATCAATAACATCCAGATCAACCCAACAAAATCCGTACTACTTATTATTAATGGCACACAATTAAACAGAATCCAAGAAGTCACATTCAACAATCAGATCATCCAAGGACTCACACCAAACATATCAACTGGAATTCTAGGAACATAGTCCACATTCAAAGGCAACAAATGACATCAAGTACAATTAATAGAAGAAAAAGCCAACAGAATAGCAAATCTTATGAAATTCAAAAAGATCACAGACAAACAAGCAAGATACATCATCAACTATGTTCTAATTCCAGCCCTAGAATACCTCCTAACTGACATGGTACTCTCAGAAACAATGTACAATAAAATCATTTTTTTTTTTAAAAAAAAACTGGCTCATCCTTACTTTGTTTAGTGAAAAGATTTGTTGTTTGTATAACTACATTTATAACTTTGTATGTCTTGATTACAAATAAAGTTATCTAAAGAGGTTATTGCGACTTACTGATCGGCTTGTTGCCACCCACTTTGGGGCCTAACATGCTAAGGAGAGCTAGTTAGTGTTAAAATTGTAGGAAAAAATAGAAAAAGGGTTTGTGTTGCCATGGAAGAAGTCATTCACATAGTGGTTTATGAGGTTGATGTACTGATCTTTAATTGTCAGGTCTTCGAGTCTTTCCTCTGGTGATATTTTGAATTGCCCTTTGCTTTTGGAATGTTTTTTGACCCATGTTATGCCATTTGCTTTTTCTCAGAGGTTGGTTTGTAGGCATCTTTCTGTCCAGATTTTTTGGAGGTGGTTTCTGAAAGTGTTGATACATTTATTTGTAGTTTTCAGTGCTATTGCTTTGGATTCTGTGAACTCTGATATTAGGATGCTGAAGTCTTTCCTAATTATTTCTTTGATGAAGTCCTGTAGAGGAGATTTATACTGCATAATTTTAATTTGGATATTCTGTCCTTAAGGGGTATTGGTGGGTTTGTTGTTTTATAGTTCTTTAGTAAATCGGTCAAAGTGTTTTTGATGGTTTTTCTATGTGTTTATGTATCCATAAAGCAGAGGAATGGGTGGATAGTCATTTCTGTCTTTGAGCACTTTATACAATGGTTATCCCTAAATATCTTTGAGTTTCTTTGGTGAAGTTTGCTGAGGGTGGGGAGTTCATTGTTCCAAAGGTTAATTGTGAATCTCTTGTTGTGTTAATCTTAAAAGGATGTCGTGCCATGATTAATATTGCTGGGATTGATAGACTGGAATGTTCCTTGCCAATCTGTGACTGAGTTTTGGATTTAATCGATCCAGTTTCTATTTCTTTTAAGTAATCTCTATTGTGTCAAGTGTTTGATGTGAAATATCTGCTTGCAGAAGATTTTGATTGGCATGTCTATGATGTTGTCTCTCCACCTTTCCACTGTGTTGATATGCTTGATGTTTGGAAGGATGTGTGTTAATCTAGACCCAGGTTTCATGTTGAGGTAGTCAATTTTAGCTAGGGAGTCAGCTAGTTTATTTTCTGAGATGCCACTGTGTGCTCTGACCTTGTGTAAGAGAAATTAGATATTTTGTTGATTGCATCTATCTATTATGAGTTACATAAGGCACCAATTCTTTGTTGTTCTAACTGTCTGTTGTAGAAGACTGTTGGATGCTTTATGTATGGCTGGATTGCAGCTTGGCTATCTATGTATATGTTAATAAGTGAGTTTGGTGGTATGGTTACTATCACTATAAATATCGCCATTAATTCTACTCTAGTAAAGGAAAGGGAACCTTATATTTGTTCTTTGAACTTTTGATGGTTGTTGGCTTTATCTGAGAGTATCCATTCATAGCCCATGTATTGGTGGTTATTAAAACAGGTCATTGAGCCATCAGTAAATACAACAAAGTTGTGTTTGTTGTTGTTGAAAATAGAAATAGTGGCTAATTTGTTGATGATTTCGTCTTTTGCTGTGATGAGATTTTTTAAGTCTTGTATGGTATCTGATAGTGGATCAATATAGATTTGCACTCTTGAAGCACATGGAGTGGATTTGTTGATGGAAAAGTTTATTCTGCTTTGGAAGCTGTATGCTGAAAGCTGAATCCTGTAGTGAGGATTATTATTTAGGGTATCGCTGGAACTCTTGTATTTATATACCACTGGGACTTGATAGGCTTGCTGAATAGTCCTTGAGAATAAGCATGTATTTGTGATAGGTGATCTTTCGTTAATGAAGCAACCGCTGCAAGGTGTTAATGGGGAGTTGTCTTGGATTCTTTTGTAATGTGTATATAAGATCTTTTCATGTGTGTTTCTTTCTTTTGTTTTTGTTTTCATCCAATTGCTTCTGTTGAGTGATGAGTAGTAATTATTCAATGTTTTCTTTCTGGGTGTTGTATTGATATGTA
Organism: Acaulospora colombiana; assembly: GCA_910592055.1. NCBI lineage: Eukaryota > Fungi > Glomeromycota > Glomeromycetes > Diversisporales > Acaulosporaceae > Acaulospora > Acaulospora colombiana. Next base: position 8,029 of record CAJVPT010002787.1, read on the forward strand.
CGTATGGAATGGGTTCTGGAAGCCTTTGAAATCAATAAGGTCTTCATTCAGTAGTTGTTGCAGGGTGGGGTAATTACTGGATACCATTTTGGCTTAGTGGTGTAGTGGTTGTGATGGTATCTAAGTATTAAGTGCCAAGGTAAGATTTTTGAGCAGTCTTCATTCATTATTTGATATATGAATAGAAGGTTGTATTTGCACAAGTTGTGTCTAATTTAATTTGACCATTTTGTACCCATTTGTTGTTCTATTGTGTCTCAAATTTGTTTATGGTGATAATGGATTTTTGTGTGCTGAATGTGATACTTAGTTTTCTAAGTATCTATATTATATTGTGAAAGAGGTTGATACCTGATTTGTGAATTGGTTTTGTTATGTGGGTGGTGATAGGAAAGGGTGACCAAAAGGAGTTTTGAAGTTCTTGTAGTCTGAATTGTGTTATTTGTCCTGCAAGATTGGGGTTGTTGATTTTAGACAGCATGTTTGATGCATAAAATTGGGCTTGTCGTTCAAAGAGGTTGACAATGTTGTATTCAAATTTGTTGAATAGGATATTATTTGGAACAAATGTTACTAAACCTACTTTGTTTTTGAAACATTGGTATGTCTGTGCCATGATCTGGTTGCAAGTAGATTCCTGGAGAACCATGTCATTGAGTAGGTATTCTAGTCCTGGAATGAGAATGTGGTTTATGATGTATCTTGTCTGTTTGTCAATGATCTTTTTGAATCTCATTATGTTTGCTGTTTTGTTAGCTTTGTCTTTTATAAGGTTTATTTGATGGGTTTTGTTGCCTTTTGCACATTGCCAGACTCCAAGTATTCTCATTGATATATTGGGTTCTAGTCCTTGTATCAATTGGCCATTGAGTGATATACCCATTTGTTTGTCCTGTTGTATACCATTTATTATTATTAGGCCAGATTTTGATGGATTAATCTGGATGTCGTTTATATGAAAGAAGGTTTGTGTAGTGTTGATTATTTGTTGTAAGTCTTGTTAATTGTTTGTAAACCATGTAGTGTCATCCATATAAGCACTGGCTGTGATGTTCAAATGTTGAAGGGATCATCTGTCTCGAATGTCTTTGCATTGTTTGGAGGTTATAGTATAGCCTTGACAGGAGCTGGAAACTTTGGATAGTAATGGATCATAAAAGATGTGCTTGAGGAGAGGAGAAATAGTGTTCCCTTGATCGATTTCATCCTCTACTGGGTAAAGGTCTGTGGGGCCAAATAGTGTTAGGAAAGTGTTGTATTGAGAGTTGAAGAGGTTTAACAGAGTTTTTGAGATAGACTGTGGTATTTTTATTCTATTGAGGACTTTTTCTAGCATGTGCAGAGAAATTGAGTCATAGGCTTTGCTCATGTCCTGACTGATAATCTATGCTTAATGAGAGTTTTGTTTTGCATGTTCAATTATACTCTGTAAAATATGAATAGGTTCTTAAGTACTGCTTCCTGGAAGAGCGGCCCAGTTGAGAGGGGATAATATCTGATGTTTTGTTAAGATAGTTATTAGATAGTCATTGATACATTTTTGAATATTTTCCTGCATGTCTCTAAAAGAGGTAGGGGTCTGGTTATTTTTATGTCATTGTTCCAAGGTTTGGGTTTTAGAATGGGGTAAATTGTCCCTATACGCCATTCCTTGGGTACTGTTCTTGCTGCAAGTATGTCATTGAATAGATCTGTCATGTATTATATAGTTGTTATACCTAGTTTTTTGAGGGCTATATATGGAATTTATGAGGAATCTGATGTTGATGTGTTGTTTCTAGTTTTAATGACCTTGGAAATCTCTGATATGGAGAAAGGTTGTTGAGCCTCATAGAATTATTTCTCTTTTATATGTGGTTGGGATATGTTTTCCTGAACCCATTCTGGCCAATTGTTGATGTCTTGTTTTGTTCGTTTTGCTGTCCAGTTGTGAAAGTGGGATCTGACCAGTTCTTTGATCTTGTTAGGTTCTGTAGTGATGGTTATTTCAGGCTCCATGGTGATAAGTTTGTTTAATATGATTTGTCGGTAGGGTCTATCAAGTATCGAGTTGATCATGGCTTTTTTGTTGTTAATCATATATACTATTCTTTTGTCAATTGCTTCTTTTATCTTTTGTTGTAATTTATAGTTGCTGATAATCTGATGTGTGGCTTTGTGTTGGATAGTTGTTTGTCGTAGTTGTGTGTGCCATTCCAATAACTCATTGTGATGTGATAAATTGGGGAATGGCGAGAGTGGAGAAATATTGTATGCTGAGAAGTGATAGGAGTTAAAATGGTGATTGAATGTATTGTAGTTGTAGTTTGTAGGATTGTCGATAGTTCTTTGGCTTACGTATAGTAATTTTTGTAATTGAATTATTTTTTGTGGCAATGAAAATTGAATGGTTGTTTTGCATGGTGTTCTTTTCTTGTGTTTGATCTTTTTAACATATTTATATGCTGCTTTGAGAATGACACCTCTTAAAAGGTTCCACTTATCTTTTATTGATATTTTGTTATGTGCTGAGCTTGCTATTCTTTGATCAACTTCTTGTTGAAATTTGTTCTAGTTTTTTTCCAACGTATATTGCCAGTTGTATTTAGAACATGTGTTATTATGGATTTGAAAAGATTGTGCTGAAAATTGTCATGTTTCCAGCTGGCAGATGGCTGCTGTGTGGTCACTAGTGATTGTGAGACTTGTGTCTTGATCTATAAAAGCCGTTTGTATGTTCCAATCTTCATGTGAAGATATCCAGATCTGATCAATTCTACTGCAATGGTTCCTGGAGTTTTTCCATGTGAATTGTTGTTGGTAAGGATTTATGTATCGGAATGAGTCTATAAGGTTGTGGTCTGATAGAAAAAATATGATTCTTTTTGTTTGGTTGATGGAATGTTGACTGTTTTTGTCAAGAAGAGGGTTGTGTATCTTGTTAAAGTCCCCAGCTATAATTATATGCCAGTTTTTTTATAGTGCTTCCTTGATTAGGTTTTTGCATGTATTCTGTATATGTTGTCTAAGTTTGTTGTGAGAGTGGGGGATGTAAGTACCAATTATATGTACAAACTTTTTCCTTGGAAAGGCCAGATCGAGAAAGAGTATTCTGCCTGGTATGTCATGAACTTTGAATACTCTGGAAGTGAGGTCTGGATGATGCTAATTGCTACATCTTACCCAAAGATTGATGTGTTATGAGACCACCATATCTTGTAAGTGTTGGATTGCCAGTAGAATGATACTTTAAATTTCCATTTGTTTCGGTTGTGATTATTATGTCCCATAAATTGTTTGTGCAGTATTGGAACTATAGTTGTCTTTTAGTCTCCATGGATAAACCTTGTAACAAAAAAAAAAAAAAAAAAAAAAAAAAAAAAAAACTCTTTCATATACTGATCAGATTTTTGAAAATTTCCTTTTTCAGAAATTTTTTTCTTTGCGAAAAATGTATCTAAAGCATTAAATTTTGTCAACACAACATACCTTCAAAAGTTTCCTCGACCAGAACAAGACAAACACAAGGCTCTAGTACCAGCAGTTCAATCAGAACAACAACAAACAAAATACAAAATATGGAGTTAGAAGAACCTCAAACTCCCCTTCAAAACACCTTGAAACTTAACTTCAAAAACAAACTAAACAAACACCAGACAACACACCATCTTCTCCATATGGATTTGACGCAGATAAAGACTTTATTGATAACTGGTTTGAAAACACACAAACAGGCCACAACACACCACAAACAAAACCTGAATCAAATATCAAAGAAACACAATCAAGGTCCAATTGATTGGACTACAACATATGGAAGAAAATGATTTAAAATGATCATTTCAACAAATGAAATACCAGGGAAAAACAACAAAGAAAAACTTCAAACCATCCAAAAATCACTCTCGTGTCTGGAATCTTTCATATCTATCTGATTGAACAGATCCAATCAAGGTTACACTATCACAGCACTTTTTGGGGCAGAGTCGGATGTCAAAAAAGTCAAACACATTAAAATCGATGATAATCTCATCATCCACATGCAGTCAATACCAGTTTACAATGGTGTAGAAGCAAAACACAAGACAATTAGAGATGGTACATCCCCCTAAACACATCACAACAGATATTCATACCGCTTTTATCAAATTTGGATAAATTAAAGCCATAAAAAAGCAAACGATCGACATGTGGCAATTAGCAAGTATTGAATATCATCAACAACAGGATTATGATCAAATCAGCAAAAGATGTGTGATTACATTTAGACGTGACCTAATCAGAATTTTTCTCTTTCTAAACACAAACCAAATCAACAAATAAAGGAGTGTCTATGTCTTGAGACTCACAAACTTACCACCTGGCACCACCATACATGATTTGAAAAACATTATTAGTGAAACAAAAGCTCAAACATGCTACATTCCTAGAATACAACAATATAACAAGAAAAGGTTCGCCATACTGTACTTCACATATGAAGAATCTCTGCAACAAGCAGCACACACACCAGTCTATCTAGGTACAACACAACTAGCATGGGTAGATATTTCCACGAAAATCTGCAATATCTGCTCCAGCACAAATCACTTGCTCAAAGACTGTCTTATCAACTTGAGACGATAAAAGACACAAGAAATAAAGAAACAAAATGCATAGAAGTTTGGACATCTCTACATCAAGTTCAAACTAGCAAAAAGTGGAGCAACCAAAACGCCTACCACCACTTCAAATACATACAACAAATCTTTATTTGCAGACATCGTCAAAATGCAAAAACAAGAAGAAACAAGTAAAGACACAAACCGCAACAACAAACTCAAGGATGACGCAACACTCAAAGACATCTACAACATCCTCCAGCACTTATACAATGAAGTCAATTCTATCAAACAAGACATATCACAGATCAATCAACTCATGGATAATCTGAAAACAGATATACAAGACCTTTATTACATGGTTGATGAATCAGAAGAACCTGAAATTCACAACATAAAAGACACTGACAATCTTAGCATGATATTCAACACATCCAGGAAAAGACATACATATAGCCCACTTTAAGATATCTGGGTGGTACAAGACAAATTAACACTTAAAGTCAACAATTTGAAAGACTCCTTGGCTAAAATCGCGGCCTCTTGTAATCCACAATCTACACAGGAGCCTGGCCCATCACAGTCGAGAAATTGACAATAACTCATACTATCAATTATCAAACACTACTCCACCAATAATAATCGCATAAAACACCACAATCAGTTAAGCCTCTTGGAAAACCAAGAGTCTTAAGACTTCTTTAGTACATCTTTTCTCCTTTTTCTTTTTTCTTCTTCTTTTAATTTCAACACTAACTAGTCTTCGACTGGTACAAGGAATCCCTAGCATCGGATGGTACTGGGAATCTTGGGCAAGTCTTGACATGTTAGGCCCCGTTAGTGGGTGGCAACAAGCCAATCGGTGGGTGCATTAGTATATTCTAGATAATGCTGACTCTTTGATCAAGAGATGTGCTCGGCAATGCGCAACTGTGTATATCTGACATATCTCAGCGTTGTTTTTAGAAGAGAGTATTTACACTAAGCAGTAATATATTTTTCCTACTCTAGTTAGGTTAGACATAGATCGAGTTACATAAATAGATAGCTCTTTGTACTATTTCTCTCTAGTAATCTATAAATCCTCAGACAGTATGGGAAAATGTTAATTCTGATTGTCCCTAAATATGATCTTTTATTAATAAAGCACCGGACAAGGCATAGGATGAGCCAGTTATATAAAAAAAAAAATAGATAAATCTTGTAAGTTTCTGGTGCTGATTTTCCATACGTGTTTGTTGTGTTTATTGTGTATTGAGTTAATTTGTTGAGGGGAGGAATCTATTGATGATGTTTCTATGCTTTGTTCATTGTTGTGGTTACTCATTAATTGAAAGTAGGTAGGAGGGTTGTGTTCATGATGGGTGTAGAATTTGTTGCAGTGGATGTTTGTTGTTGACATATTGTTGTGATTTGTGAGATGGATGATTCAATTCTATCCATTTTATGTTCTAGTTTTTGTTGTATTTGTCTAATATCTTGAGCTGGGCTGGTGGCTCTACATTTACGGGATGTGTTAGATGAGATGCTTTCTGTGTCATCATTTTCTATAGTTTGATTGTAGATTGGGATTTCTAGGTTATCCTCAGTTTCATTGTTGAAACAGTCTTGTAATTCGTCTTCGATATGTTTTATTCTGTTGTTGACTTCCTGTAGTTGTTTACGAATGGATTTGTTTCTTGGACTAGTTGTTGTAGTAGTGGAAGAATGTCTTGTATTGACATTTGGGTTGTGCTGGTGTTTACAGAGGTATTTGTCAGATTGATGGTGTTTTTTTTCTTTACTATGTCTGCAAAAGATGTTGTGTTGTTTGTTGGGTGTTTTGGGTACCTTGAGTTGTTGGATATGCCAGCCAGTTTGTATCTTTTATAGAGATGGCCAAACTTCTTAACATTAGCTTGTTTTTGGACGGCTAATTGTTTTTTCCTAGTTTTAATTGAACATTCTTTTGTTTGATGTTCATTACTGAAGCAAATGTTGCATGTTTGGATTTCTGGATTATTCCAGTATAGTTCAGTGTTGCCAAGGAATAGGTTGGTATTTAGTGCTTTTGTCATGGATTCTTCATCCTGAAAGTCCAAAATTGTAAAGCATTTTCTTCTATAGTTGATGAGTGTGGAATGTAGCATGTTTGTGCTTTGATGTCTAAAATAAGTTCTGAAAGATCACAAGCAGTAGTGTTGGGTGGGAGTTTGATTAGTTTTAAGATGAATCTATTTCTGTCTTCTTTGATTTGGTATGTGTTTAAGAAGATAAATATATGTAGTAGGTCTCCTTGGAATGGAATAGACTAACGTTTGCTGATCTTGTCATAGTCCGGTTGATTTTGAAATTCTATGCAAACTGATTTTCACATGCCGATTGTCTGCATTTTAATGGATCTAATTTCACCATATTTAGAAAAGGCTGCTCATAGATCTGTATGTGATACATTGAGTGGGATGTCTCATGCTCATATGTTTTGTTTTTTGCTTCTATGCCATTGTAGATTAATGCTTCTTGCATTTGTAAGATTGTGTTTTCATCAATAATTAGGTTTTGTGCTCTTTCTGCATCTTTTGGCGATAATATTTTTATTGTTTTGTGTTTGTTGGGTTCTGATAAAGATAAGAAAAATAAAGCGGATGAGGTGTTTTTGAAGGAATTTGACTTTGCTGTTCTCGTCTTTGCCAGGGACATCCTTTATTGTAATAAACATCTTGTATCTTTTCCTGCCATATTCCGTTTGCCAGTCTGTGGGTCTAGTTTTAAATCTAGACATTGTATTATTAGGTCTAGTGTTATTGTGTAGGTCTTGAATGGACTTAACCTCTTTGAACCAGTCATCTGCTGGGTTGTCTTCTGGTTTAAAAGCTCTTGGGGTTGAAGATATGCTGTCATATTCAGCTTCTAGTGTTTGGATGTCATGGATATTGGATATGCATCAGGAAATTTTTTAGGCAAAGATCTCTGGAGATCTTTGGGTGTAAATCTCCGGAGGACTTCCGGTGTCATTAGAAGTCTCCAGAGTAAAAGTTATATATATAATTCCAAAGATATTCAAAAAAATTTTCAAAAATCTCTGGAGATTATATTAAAAATTTTTTATATAATTTCCAGAGATTATCGAAAACTTTTAAATATGATAAAATATGTATACATTAAATTATATATAAAATTATTAAAAATTTTATTCAAAAATTATTTATATTTAAAGATTATTTATTAAATTTATTTCACATTACATATTTATTCTTTTGTAATGCTCATTGTCGAAGGATTTCTTTCTAATGATAAATTTTCATTGTTTGACTCCAGATCATTTTCGTTATTTTCAGATACCTTTGGAGCTTTTAGAACTTCTATTTCACTATTATCACTCATTGGTTCGTCATCGGATCCATCTTCATCACTAGAATCTCCTTTTGCGAATTTGATTTCTCTTATAATTTTTTCCTAAAAATATATATTAGTAAATGTTTTATGTTTCTAGAGACCTTCGAAGAACTTCAAATCTTACCTTATATTTCTTAATTTTCACTTTTAGTATCACTTCATTTATAGTAATTATTTTGTTATGCGGATTTAGAATAGATTGGCAAATTACGATAGCAAATGCCATTTATTCAGTGGAGAGGTCTCCTCTTGGTCAAACTTTTTCAAGAATGCGTGCCATTATGCTTTGATTCTCCCCTTCCGGAAGTTTGTGAAGATTATTGTAATATACGGCTGTTTTGTATGACTGCTTTTATGTTATAATTTCAGTAGCCGATACACTGGTGTTAATTATATCAAGTGATCCTTTACCAAAAACTGAAAACATAGCATCACGAACCTTTGAAGCTGTAGTCCCATGGATAGATCGGTATTGCTTAATGAGCTATTAAAAAAATTAGAGCATTAATAATTTAAAATAAATATATATAATTTATTGAACTTACTTCTTGCCAAATATGCTTTTCATAGTATGTTTTCTATTGTTTTCTTGAAAGTCCTTCGTAGAACTCTGAATGTTCCCTCTGGAAAAATTCCTCGATTTTCTTGCGAAAGTCTTCAGATTTCGCGTATATTTTTTCTTTAAACAATTCTTTCGCAATTCCCTTGACTGCCTTCTAATAAAATATCAAATATATTATTGA
>CAJVPT010002788.1:0-16726 GCA_910592055.1 Acaulospora colombiana
TTCTTAAAATAATTAAAAAATAAAAAGATGTATCAAAAAACATAAAAACACTTACCAATGTATGCCAAAAAGGTAGAGCTAAATGTGTTAGGAAAAACAGCCCTTATTAAGAATAGAAATAAGAGTTAGTAATATACCAAAGAAACAGAACGCAATAAAGAGACATTTACCTTTAGCCAAGTCAATCACCACGCCTTTGCTTTCCCTAAGTATTCTTTATAGGAGGCATTCTCTTCTTTATGTTGTTTGTGAGTATTCTTGAGAAGTCTGGGTTATGCGAGACACTACGGATTGGTGACGGACTTGCTGAGATATCTCATGACAACATCAAGAAACACTTATATATTAAAAAAGCAAAACTTTACAGCAGTATGCTTTGCAACAAAAGAAGTATTGACAAAAGCTTACAAGCAATATATTTTATTGTAGGAACTAAGGCTATTCTAAAGTACAAAAACCACAATAAGATAAACTATAAGGTGTCTTAAAACTAAAAGTTGAAATATCAAGAGAAAGGTTGGGGCATAGAGTAGTAGAAATAGATACTAAACCTATATCAAATTCACTATCAAATAATAAATCGATAAGCTCTACTACAAACATTGAATATACTGTAAATAGTCAACTAATTAAAGAAAAAGGTATTAAGGTTAGAATAATAATACTCAACAAAAACACTATAGAACTCTAGGCTACCCAGTGACAAGAAACAATAGGAAATCATTGAAAAATTCTGGAAGTTCACCAGAGAATCAAATAAAAGACAATATAATGAACCAGAGTTTGAGGATAAGCAAGACCCACTAAAGCTCATATTGATAAATCTGAAAAAACTAAATGGAATAATTGTCAAGCTTAGAGACAAATCAAGATTCAGTCAACAAAGGAGAGGAGGAATAGAATAAACAGATTGCTTCTAAAATATTATACCAGTTAATTAAGATAAATATGAGAAGAAAGAGCCTAGTTCTTCCTCAACAAAGACTTATAACAAGAGCAAAGTACAAACTATGGATTCAGATAAAGCTATAGAACAAGGTGATGATTTGAATATAGATAAATTCCTATAGAATAAACATATTACTTTTCTGAAAAACAAAAACAAAGATGAGAAAATAAAAAATACAAAAGGAATAAAAAAAAATATCCAGAAAAGCATGGTAAGAATAGGCATATATAATATCAAAGATGCAATAGACAAGACAAATCAACAAAGTTTTATTAAAGAATACAGGAACAAGAAATAAGTATAATGGAAATACACAAAACTAAGCTAATCCAAACTAATTCAAAATAGTTTTTTGAAAATCAAAAAACTTACAAGTATTTTAATAGATCAATAGAAATATATTATTTGAAATAGGTGCAGTCTCCTAATCAGGAAAAGAAAATAGCATCAATAGAAAAGATAAAAGGTTATATAATAGCAATTAACTTCCTCATAAAAAAGAAAAAAGTTTGTATCATACAGGTTGCATTTCTTCATATAAACAACAATGCAAAAAGGTATAAGAAAAGTTAATTAGTTTTATCAAAAGGAAACAGAGACAAAGCTTTCATATAATAGTAATAAGTGATTTCAATATTATCTATAATCTATCAAAAGATAGAATAATATTCTCCAAGGCTAAGTTCAGATCTTCTTGGTATTCTAAAATTCTATTGTTCACCTTTTTAGATGAATGGGGCTTTATAAATATCCAGGCAATATGAAAAGACAAAAATAAAACCTTAACATGGTGAAATGTCACAATTGATTGTTTCACGTAAGCTTCAGTTGCATCACGATCTTTGGTCACGTGACCACGGCGCAAATTCTAAACTTTATTTACCTTCTTTGGCCTTTAACAGCATAAATAATGTCACCTACATGACCCATAACAATGTATAATAGGTAATGATAGATCCCTAAAATATTTAGCATATAAAATTTCACAAATTATTTATGTTTTTTTTTTTGAGAAACAAAATTCATAGCTCTTTACTTTAATAGGAACAAAAGTTAGAAAATGGTATAAATCAATAATTTGGATAATGGAAAACTATTATAGATGGTTTTTTTATAGTTATTAATTTAAAAATTTTAATGTTTCCTAGTAAAGGACATTTGAGTCTTGTTCGTATCTCCCCCTTTAAGGATCCATATTTGATAATAGGTCTTAGGTTCTATACCATTAAGTACCCTGGCTATCAAACTTAAGAGTATTCTATTTGTATTAAGAGCCTAATTAAGTGTTTATTTTATTTGATCAATATGTTATTTATTTCTTTATCAGTTAGTTCTTCTTTAATAAAAATTGTCTTATTGTTTCTATTCTAAGTGATGTTATATATATTTCTTTGATATTGATTTTGAAGTATTTATACTACTTGAGAAAGGCCTTTACTTTGGTTTTGATTTTTACCTTATAAATATCAATGTTTTTAACATTTTCATATCTTTTTAGATATTCTTTATATAACTTTTGAAGAGTTTATAATCTACATCCACTAGACTTACATATCATATATATTTGCTTTCTTCTGGATTATGGATTCAGAATATCTTTTTTTTCATCTTATCTATAACTTATTGATCCATATATTTTTCTTTGCTTGGTTTTAGTTATTGAAGACTGAAGGCTTTCTCCTTTCTGTTTATTTCTTTTAAACATTTAAAGAAATCTTCTTCTTTTTTTGAAGTAAAGAATCAACCATTTATTGTCATTAATGAAACTTTTATGAAGAAGGTTTCATTTGTCCTGAGATAGGTTTAAGACATTGCATAAATAGGCTTTGGTTTTCTTTTCTGAGCTTCCTAGAATGTTTACTGTTATACATCTAATCAATATATCACATATAGTATAGATTTGAAGTAGAATTTGTAGCTCTATTTCTTATATTGTATAAGCTATATTCACTTATATTTTAACTTTTGATCTTTTCTTTCAGTATTTTGAATTCTATTTACTCTTCTATCTCTTTATGTTCCTGAACATTAGATATTTTAATCTTGTTAAATCATTTTCTATCTGTGTGATAATCTCTATAGTAAGTGTTTTTATGTTTTTTGATACATCTTTTTATTTTTTAATTATTTTAAGAAGTTCATTTTTGATGTACAGCTGAAGCAAATTCTCTTCTTTTCCTTTTTCAAGCTACCAGTGATAGGTTATATATTGTATTAAGATTCATTCTTTATAAAACATTATCTTATCTACTTCTAAAATACTTGCAATAATACTATCAAGTATTGTATAGGTTTATGGAGTTGATGTTTTTTCTTCCACTTGAATGGTGGCTTGCCCCTATTTAGTTATTTGTTGTGTAGTCCATAGTTTATTATATTTATTATACTTTCTTATAAGTCAAATTAGAGTATCAATAATATTTTTTTCTCTTTTATCTATTGTATATAGAATTTTTTCGAAGGGTAGCTAATAGGGAATAAATCTTTTAGTGTTGCTAAAGTCATATAAAGCAAAAAAATCTTTTATATGTTTTGCTTCTTGTTTTAGTAATTCACTATTTTTATTTGTGTCTTGATTTTGTTTTTATTAGACACATATTGTTTATTCCTTCTTTATCTAGTATTGTTTACTTGTTTATACTAGTTTTTAATATTACATTATAGATCCTGCTATTTTATTTATATCAATCACGTTCTGTGATAATATTGTGATTGGAATCTTGTCAAATCCATTTGCTCTTGTTGTATTATTGGGATAGATTTTGTCAAATTTGGTTTTTATAATAGTTCTATATTCATGTATATTTTTGCATTACTTTGACTAGGGTTTTGATGTTTATAGAATGGGAAATATATATTAAACTGTTTAGATCTTGTAAAGCTTTGATGTTTTTTGGGGTCTTAAGAGATTTAAGGCTTGCTTGATTTATCAAGTGAGACTACTTTTTTTATAATTTTTTGTATTGTCAAGAAAGGTGTCAACCAATAATGGCCTGGCTGTAAGCACAGTAAAATTGATATTGGCTCCCCTTTTCTGACTGTGAATCAATTTATATTTGATTTCTTTTCTTCTTCTTAAAAAAAAAGAAATAGTCAAAGTTGTTACTGTATATATATATTTTTCAATAATTTATAATTCTTAAGGATTTGAGAAATTTGCAAAAAGAGTTTTTTTGACAATTTATTTTTTATCAATTTTCTATTTTTTTTAAAAAAAAGTGTAGCAGGATTACTTTATTAATTTTAGTGCAATACATATTACTGAATTAAAGTTAATTAATTATTAACTCTTTTTTTTTATGTTATTTCTACACTAACCTATTAAAAAGCCATTTGACTTTGGAAAAGTTCCTTATGGCTTGTTGCTTCTGACTGAAAACTAACATATTTAGGTTCCATTAGCACTGATGTGAAGGATATAAAAACTGTTGTGTGTTTCTTTCAGGATATTATCTATTATGTCCTATGTATTGGCTTGCTGCGGCCTATTTGTTTTATTCTTTCTTTGGTAAGTGTTCACTGTTGTTTTTTTTTCTCTTTCTTTTAATAGATGTTTTGTTTATTCCCTGTTCTTTTTTCCATTGTAGCATCTTTCTATATCTATCGAGCCAGATATTGAAGATTAGGAATCTGGTGTATTGCATGATATTTTTGAAAGTGTTAAATAGCTTTTCACGTTTCACTATTTCTATAATTAGATTATTTAGAGCCTTACTGATTTCTTCTTTAAAGATTAGCATGTTTAGGTTTTTAGTGCTGAGCTCAACCTTACTGATTGTTATTTGAGGAGATTTTTCATTTTTCCTATGGTGCAGTTCTCTATATATATTTTTGTTAATCCTCTCATAAATGTTGATATTGTGATGAGAATAGATAAATGAATGGTTATTGTATTCTATCTTATTACAACTGTGGCAAATTCTTGTTTTATATGTTTCAGGATATCTTTTGTAGAGTTTATCTATTGTTGAGAGCTCTTGATTCCATAGTTTAATTGAAAAACTGTGCTGTTGAGAGTCCTATTTGTCTATTAGGGGTTGGTAAGTTTTGTTGAATTAAGAAGTGTGAAACTGGTTTTTCAATCTATTTTTTTATGATTAGATCAAATAGTGGATGTATTTCTGTCAAGGTGTTTTCAATTAATTGTGAGGTGCACTTGGTAAATCTGTTGGATTGCCCTTTGAATATTTTGAATGATCTCTAAATTACTATTAAAGTATAGTTGTAGATAATTGGATTCTTTACATGTGTGAAGAATTGTATTACAGTTTCTTTTATCTTTGTTTAATGCTGCCTGGTATGCCAATTCATCTGCTCTTTTATGAAGTGAACTGTTGTCTTTCTTTAATAGTTTGTACCAGATTACCTTTTGTTGTAAGGTATTTGTTATTTTGTGAAGGTTGAGTAGCATCCTTTTCTCTTGATGCTTAACTAATTTCTGGTTGATTGTAAGCTTATGGTAGTTCAGAATAAGGTTTTTGAGTCTGTATATATTTTGATTGTTTTGTCTTTCCAAGCTGTGATGCAGGTGATAATAATTGCCAAGATTTCTGATCTATATGCTGATGCCTGGCCTATGAAGATTGTATTGAGCTCTAATTGTGTATTGTCTTGCTAGATGAATATTATACCTATTTCCATTCTTTATTCTTTATCTGTTTTGACATTTCCATTAGTGTAAACTGAAATTTGTTGCTCAGTTTCCAATTTTTCCTCAATTGTTTGTATCTTAATATATAGATTGTCCTGGGCTCTTATGATCTGTTTAAGAGTTTAGTACTCAATATTTCATGGATTATTATTGCTGAGTCCAGTATAGAGTTGAATTGTTACCACCACTTGATCCAACTCTATAGGATATTTGTAATTTGGGTTGAGGGTGTTTTTCTTCCCTTGATTAGGCTTAGTGGTTTTGATGATAGGTGTTGTGATTAAGGAGAACATTAATATTTTGATGCAATAGTTGAAACCACATTGATCTATGTAGATGGTAAATTGATATTCTTTGCATGCTTCAACTAATAATATGTCTGTAGTGTTAAAGTGCCTTAGCTTGATATTATCTTTGTTATGGATGACTTTTTGGCTAGTTATAATATGCCCTACTTTTTTGAAGAAGAACCATTTCTTTTATTTTAATTCCTGAGACCTTGGTTATATTTTCTCTAATCTTTATTTCAAAGCAAAATCATTAATTATTGCTTATTATATCTATTTCTTTTATTGTTTATTTAGAATGTTTCCTGGATTCTCTTGATCAAATATGGTTTTGTTAATAATTGGATTTGATAAAATTTTCTATTTCATTTGTTCATTTCAGGATATGTTGTCTATTGTTTTTATATATTTTACATTACTAAGATTTTGGATAGTAGATTATAACTTGTATATATATTGTTTATTTGTTTCTCAGAATTGTTTTCTTCTTATAAAACTGCTTTTACCTTATTTTGTTTAATTTCTTTTTTGAATCCCATATTTGATTTTTGGTATACATTTCTTGTATTATCCTTTGTCAAAAAATTTTCATTATAATTGGATTACTATATTATATTGTTTTCTGGATTCACTAGGAGAAATATCTCTTTTGTTCTTTTTCTTTTTTTTTCTTAAAATTACTAGAAAAAATTTTTTTAAGAATAAAAGAATCTGTGAAAAAGAGTTTTGGATCCTGGCTATTTTTATATAAATAAAATAAATATTATATAATATAAATTATAAATAATTTTAACCTGTGATTTATGGCACAGTGGTAGTGCTTTCAGATCACAATTATAGATTCAAAGTTCAATACCACATATGGACTATATATAAGAAAAATAATCAGATTGCATAAAAATGAGACTTCTGATCTCCTTGTTAATCACTAGACTGAAATAGATCTATCATAATAATTGAATAAAAAAAGGTTTCTAATCTAATTATATAGTTTACACTCAACTATCCATCTCTAAACTGGATAGGAAAATAAAAATCTCAGAATTCTACTTCTAGAACTGTGATAATTGTCTAAGTATCACATAATCCTTTTATCTTTACAGTCTTTAAAACCTCTATTTTTCTAGCCCAGGATATTCCAATCTGATAATCTGCTTAATTGAAAGCCAATTAATAAGGACTGAACTAATATTACAGGTGGTAATAAAGAAGGTATCATACCTCTTTTCAAGATTTGAGTGAATAATATCCAAAAATATTGGAGAGTATAAATATCCTATCAGGTATATATAAAAAAAACTGGCTTAATAATTTATAATTAATTGTAACTTAATATTAACTGGCCTAACATTATTTTGATAACTGTGTATTAATTATCTAATACCTAGTTATTTATATCCACTCATGAAGTAATAATAGATTTATCTAGAAAAAACTGCAATAGATTATTATTAATCTACATATATATAGAAATATATAGTTTGTATAAGATGATTGATATTATATAAATAAATTCATTTCCTTCAAATATTAAGTTAATTCTTAATAAAAATGTTTGAATCTAATACCAGTTACAATTTAAAAAAAAAAATTATAAATAATTTTTAAAAGCTAAAATTATTTTATAATTTATTTATAATTGTAACTATATATATATATATTTTTTTTTGACTGGCTTAGCCTTGTTTTATTATTTTTTCAAATTACATTTGTACAGAATTTAGGCTATACAGGGATGTACATTCAGTAATAGTAAAACTCAATAAGCTATATGCTATCTCGCGGCCTGTCGCCCTTCCTTTGGGGGAAGAAACTAATATGCCAAGGCCATGCTAGTTGTCGTATAGAAAGATAGAATAGAGAAGATGTTAGTTTGGTATTTTATGTACTCGTTAATTTATTTATTTACTATTCCTGTTAGGTTTAGGAGAAATTGTTGTGTTGTAATTGGGTCTGTGTAGCTTGTAGTTTTGTGTGTCTTGCTTGTTTTGTGTCTGTGATACTTGGTAGGTCCTTGGGAGTTCTTTGAATCGTGAATTTCTTCACATCTGTTTGTCCATATGTTATATAACAGCTCCTTCCATTCTCTCATCGTATTCATGATTATTTCTGTCACTCTGCTATCATTGGTTATAATTGAATTGAGTATCTCTGGTATTTCTTTTAGTACTGCTCCTCGAATGAGAAGTTTGAATATTCTAGGGTTGGCTAACTGTATCCGTCTGTGTATGACCTCCTTGAAGTTCTTTTTGTATTCTTTATTAATGTGTGTTGCTGCATGTTTGATGAGGATCTTGTGGAAGTTTTTTCTCAGTGTCTCAGTGTTGTTGCTGCACAGGAATGGATGTGTGGTGTTCTCAACTTCACTGCATTTGTGGCATTTGGTTTCCTTGTAGATTAGTGGATATCTATTGTGTAACTTGGACCTGCTTGGGAGCTCTTCATACTAGAGGTTGAAGCTAAATTTTCTTATGTAGTGATCTTTGTGTGAGGTTTCATGTCTATTTATTTTTGATAGATGTATATTGTTAAATGTGTGTTTCCAGTAGATGTTTTTGTAGTCTTCATCTGTGAAGCTGTTTTGTGTTCTGTTCAATAATTTCCATTTGGTTAGCCTAATGGCTTTGTTGACTTGTTTCATCAGTTCTTTGCATGATATATCTATCTGTATTGTATCCCAGACTATGTTTATTGGTACTAATCCTCTGTGAGATTGTTTTATGTTGATGATTTTCCAGTTAGGTTTCATTTCAGGTGAGGTGGGATCAATTCTAGCTAATCTGTCAGCTTGCTCATTGAGAGGGATGCCCTCATATACCTTTACTTTGTGGATTGAGATAGTTAGGCTTTGTTGTTCCCTAATATAGGTAAAGGTGTCTATTATTGCCTTATTCAGTTTTTTCCTTGTTTTGAGTCTATTGGTATCCATTGCTTATGTTAGATTTGTTATTGCAGCTTGGCTGTCAGTGTACAGTTCAACTGTGGTGTTTTTACTCAAGGTGCTAATTGCTGTGGTTATAGCCATCAGTTCTGTCCTTGTGAATAAGGCGTGGAGTTGGGTTTGTCCCTGGAATATGTGTTCTGTTCCTTCTCTATCCTTTATGATCCATCCAAGTCCAATGTATGGTCTGTTGCCATGGTTTGACACTGATCCCTTCTGTGTATATTATAACATTTTGGCAGTTCTTCAGTTATTGTTGGATTGTTGTCAGGATGTTCAAATCTTCTCTGCTTAGTTTGAAGATTTCGTTGATGTTTGTTGTCTCTGTATTGTTGTTGTCTTTTGTAATCTGTGGCAAGGTTTGGTTGAAGTAGGGGGTTTTGGTAAGATCTTTTAACTCTTTCTTGATGGAACCTGGGGATATTCTGCATTATAAGGTGCTTGTGGAACTGTCCTTATTTACCATTGATGAAATGCTTGTCCTTTCTACTGGAATTTGAACTATGTGCTGTTTTCTTGCCGTAAATGTGCAGGTTTCAGCCAATATGTCTCTTCTCTCATTTAGAGAGCATCCAGTACATTTTTCCAGGGGTGATTGCTCTTCTATTCTTCGGTAGTGTTTGTAGACTATTGTGTTAGGACTGTCATTGCGTTTTTTCCTGCCTATGACTTCCCCATTCTGCTTCAAAGTTGCCCCACAGTGTGGTTTGTGTGGGTTTTCTATTGTCAGGCGTCTGCCTTGACTGTAGATCCGGTGGTTACTTGTTTCATCTTCTATTCTATCTTGTATACTAGCTAGGTTTGTGAGGTTTTCTGTGATTTCCTTGTACCATTTGGGGGTGTTCCTTTTTTTGGTTTTGTTTATGATACTCAGTTCTCTTCAATGTAATAGTCATGTTCCTGTTGAGTTAATGATCTGCCCGATGAACATCAGATTATGTTTTCTTAATGTCTACCTATGTTGGTGGTATAGTGAGCTTGGTATTGTTTCTTCGATTGTGTTATCTATCTTTTCTATCCTTATAGGGATTTTAGTCCTTGGTTTTAGATGAAATTGGAAACCAAGTTTCCTTAATATCCAGAAAATGTCGTGGTCCAGGTTTTGTCCAGCCTTGAGAAATGGTTGAGTAAGATATGTGGTCACTGTGTTGGTGGATCAGAATATGTTCTGTAGGTTTTGGAGTCACATCCTGGAGATTTGCCCTAGGGTTTCCTTGTTTTTCATCCTTTATGGCCATGTTCTTGAGTGAAGTTGTAATTGCCTGTCCTATATATGATTCAAGTTATGCTCTGTGTAGTTGTAGAGGTGAGTGTTGGGGGTTGTGTTGGCAAGTCCACACCTGTGTTTATACTTCTTTGCGATCTTACTCATTAGGGAGTTGCATTCACTTTCAGGGAGTATCATGTCATTGAGCAAGTACTCTATACTTGGCATGAGTACATGGTTTATTATGTATCTCATTTGTTTGTCTGTGGTTGCCTTTCAGCCGATTAGTTTGCTGGTTTTCTTAACTTTTTCTCCTATAAGCTGCTTTTGATACCCTTTTTTTCCTGAGCTGTCTAGCCATATTCCAAGCATCCTCATTGGTACACCTGGCTTGCTACCTCTGATTGTCCCTCCTTTGAGCTTGAAGCTTCTCTTGAAATCTTCAGGCTGCCCGTTGATGATGATTAACTGTGATTTCAGGGGATTGATTTCAATATCGTTATGGTTGAAGAACTCTGTGGCAATATCTAGAGTCTTTTGCATTCCTTCTGGATTGTCTGCTAGCCATGTTGTATCATCCATGTATGCAATGGCCTTCACTTCTAAGTGTTTCTCCTCATTTAATTCGTTGATGTCTTCTCTGAATTTCGTTGTATACCTGTATCCCCTTCCTGATCTGTTGATTTCAGTTAGAAAGGGGTCATAGAAGATACGCCATAGCAAAGGAGATATTGTGTCTCCCTGGTCGATTCCGTCTAGTACTCTGTAATGTGGACTGAGTCTGTGCATTGTTATGACCTGGTTCTTTCTTTCTCTGAGTAAGTTTTGGATGATATTGATTATCTTTGCAGGTATCTTGATGCATCTCATTGCCTGCTCCAGCATTTCAGTGTTGACTGAATCGAAAGCCTTTGTCATGTCTTGACTCAGGATCCATAATTTCCTTTTCTTTCTGCGTGCTTGCTTTATGCATAGGTTGGTTATGTGGATAGGACCCTGTGTACTGCTTCCTGGTAGGGCTACCCAGTTGGACTCGTTGAGGATGTTGTGCCTTTTGCAGATTTGGGATAAGCGATCACTGATGATCTTGGTAAATATCTTCCTTCCTGCTATGAGAAGGGTGATGGGTCTGGTTATTTCGATTCTGTTGTACTATTTCCTAGGTTTCAGTATAGGGTATATGTGTCCTGTGCTCCATTCTCTTGATGTTTCACCTTGTGTAAGGATCTTGTTGTATAGGTTGATGAGCCATGTGAGTGTTTTAGGTCCGAAGTGTTTATAGACTATATAGGCGATATTGTCTGGTCCTGGTGTTAATTTGGAGCTCCAGTCCCTTATTGCTTTTTTGAGTTCTTGTATGGTGATGTGTTCAATGAGGTTTTTATATTATTTTTTCTGGATCCTTTCATTTGGTGAGTATTGCTGTACCCATCTGGATGCACTTTCTACTGATATGGTTTTTCTATGCTGGGTCCATTTTGCGAAGTGTTCTGATGCTTTTCATTTGATCTCCTCCAGACCTGTAATGATTTCTATCTGATTGTTTTCCTCTGTGATGAGCTTGTCTATTACTATGGTTCTGTTAGGTTTTTCCAGGATGATATTTATTATTTATTTTTTGTTATCCTGTAACCATTGTTGCCTTCTCGTTATGTTTTGTTGGATTTCTTTGTTCCTGTGGTGTCTGGTAATTATCTTGGCTACTGTCTTGTATTTAGTTATGTATTCTTTACAAATTCTCTTCTATTGGACTACATGGTTCTGGGGGTGCTTTGCTCGCTATTCTTTTAGTTCTGTTACTAGCTCTGGAAAGGATTCCTATAGTTTGCTTATTTGTTTTTTAGATCAGTTGTGCAGTTTGTGCATTAGGTGTGTCGATGTTCCTCTGGAGCTTGTCTGATAGAATTTGAATGTTCACAATCTTTCTGTACATTGTTGGAGACTTTCCTGGTTTTTTGTTTCTCCTTCGGTTTTTTATTTTCAGAATGTATTTGTTTATTGCTTTCATGACATGTTGCTTGAACCTGTTCCATAAATCATTTATGTTTCCATGTTCCTCCGTGCTTTCCTCTGGTAGCCTTGATTCGATTTCTTCTCTGAAGTTCTCCTATTGTTTTGTGTCTGCTTTGTTCCAGTTGTACTTATGATTTCACATATGGATATTTTGTTTCCTTTGTTTCTCCAGCTGCCATACTTCGATTTTTGTTAGTATGATCTTGTGATTGCTTTTGTGCAGAGAGTCTGGATGGTCTTTTATGTGGGAGTCTCTTGACTGCCATGTGTTCTGTGGGCTGTACCATATTTGGTCGATCCTACTGGCTGCTTCTCTGCTGTTTTCCCATGTATATATCACTTGTGTTGAATTGTGTGCTCTGAATGTGTTTGTAAAGTTCTTGGTGATTAGCCAGTCCAGCAGGTCTGACTTCAGTCGGTGGTTGTTTAGTTTCTTGAGAGTGTGTCATTTGTTGATGAAGGGATTGGGTGTGGTATTAAAGTCACCTCCTATTATTATGTGATTTTTCTCTTTTTCTGCTTGTGTTATCCATTCCTTTATGGTACTTTCTATTGTGAGTTTTTCCTCTCTGTCAGTATTTCTTGGTGGGAGGTACACACCTATCACTCTTATCTTGTGTTTATCAGGAAATGCCATATTGATTGCTATGGCCCGTCCCTCAATTTCTTGTTTCTTGTATATTCTGTATGCAATGTCTTCATGTATTGCTATGCATATCCCATGTCCGATCTTTTTCCTTGGATCCACTGAAGTTGTTAATTGGTACCCTGGTTGTTTCCTGTGTTTAATCTGGTTTATGTCTCCATTGGTTTCTGTTGAGATGACTATTTCCCATCCGTTTTCTAAGTAGTATTCCATCCATAGTTTCCGTTTGTTCTTCTCTGCCATGCCTCTTATATTGTGTGTCATGATTGTCCAGACTGGATAGTGGGTTGTTGCATTTCTATTGAGGTATATGGTGTTTTTATTTGTGTGTTTGCTATTGTTTTGTGTCTTTTGTTCGTAGGGAACTAGGGAATTTGGGATTGTGTAGTCTGTTTTGCTACTTTCTCTTCTCTGGGGGTTTTGCTGAGTCATGTTGATCATATTATTGGAGGAAGTTGTGCCCTGATTGACTGTAGTTTAAAGAGATTGATTGCTTCTTCCATTGTTGAGTTCATTTTGTTGAGCTGTTGTTGGTATGCTTCCTATATTTTTTTGATGTCTTAGATCTTGTTGTTTTTTCCTACTACTTGCACTTCACTTTCTGTAGGCGTGGCTTCTTCTATCTCTTCCATGAGTTCACCTATGCTCTCTAGATATCTATTTGCGCATTCTTGTTCTAAGGCATTTACTTTCTCATTCAAATCTTGGAGGAATTTTTTGATCTCTTTGATTTCTCTCTGGATTGTTGATAGGGCTTGCCAGATATTGTCATCATGGTTGTTGTTATCATCGAAGTTCTTTCTGTATTTCAGGATGCTTGTATAGCTTCTTCGGTTACCTGTGCTGGGGTACCTGTGACTGGTGCAGTTGTGGTCTGTTCTGTGGCTAGGTGGTAGTGACATTCTTGGGTTGTTGAATCTGTTGGTTTATTGTCTTGGGGGGAGGGGTGCGGAGCTGTCAGGGCATGTGTACATATTGTGTTTAGGTGAGCTGCAGATGAGGCATAGTCTTGTTTCACAGTCTACCCATTGTGTCTGGGTTCCTTGGATCACAGGGACTACTGATTTCGCCTCTTGCATCTCTTCCCTAGATTGAAAGGTGAGGACTGCGAATCTCTTGGCTTGATTGTTGTTGTCTCTTGAAATATATGCTGACTTGACCTTGGTGCTCGTGATTGTGACTGCCAGGTCTGCTGCTGTTGTGTCTTTAGGCGGAGAGGTAAGTATGGTGCTGAAGCGTTCCCTTTGTTCTCTAATTTCATGTGTTCTATAGTAGGGGAATATTCTATATAAGTGGAATCCTTTTGTGAGGATCCAGTCTTAACTAATTTCTATGTAATCCGATGTGTTGGAGAACGTTATGTTTGCTGTCTGGAAAGGTCCTGCTCTTTGCAGGGTGATGTAATTGATGCTGATTTGTTTATCAAAGAATTCTGTCAGGTTCATTTTGGTAAAGTGCTGGGGAATGTCCCATACTCAGATGGGATGGGAGTTGCTGTCTTGGGAACCTAATGGGGTGATCATCCTAAATTTGGTGCCCTCATAGTCTGTGAGTTCTATTGTGCAGGCTTTGTACGCATCCTCCTGATTACTGAAGATAGCTGTGATTTGCAGTCTTCCAATTGGGTATTCAATCCTCATGTACTTCAGGTAGGGGAGGTGTCCCATCTTTTGTTTCACGAGTTCAGTTTTTTCCCCGGTGGTTTGTACTGGTACCAGCTTTGGGTCAATGTATGTTTTCCATGGCTTGGAGAAGGCTTGTCTGTCTTGAGTGTCTTGTGGAGTGAATGGTCTCTTCTGCAAGTCTGTTTGGTCTTCGTAGCTGTAACCTGTCTGAGCAGTAATGCCAAGTTATTCGTCTTCTGCTTGGGGCTCTGTGGTGTTCCTGTTCTCTGGTACTTCGGCCATAATAGGAGATAACGTTCTGCTACTGGCAATACTTTACATGTTTTTCACCGCTTGACTTGCTTCCTCTGTTTCCATTTCTTCTGCTTGTGTCCTTGGGCTCTCCTTTTCCTTCCCTTTCCCTTTGTCTGTTGGTTTCTTGGGGGAGCTGATCTGGTTCCGAGGGGATGTGTCTGAGTTGAGATGTTGGTGTTGTCACTTTCACTTTTAAGATTCTGCTGTTGCTCTTGCTTAACCTGTCAATATTGTACTCTGGTATTGTTTTCCTTACCAGGCTTCTCAGTTGCCTTCTGGAGGCCATGTTGCTTGGGGCGCTACTTTATAGCTGGGGACGAGTTTTTTGTGTTTTTACCTAAAAAGGAAATTTTTTCGATTTTGAGATTTTCAGGAAAGAGTTTTTTTAATTGTAACTATATATAAAATGTTTTTTTTATTATATAAATATACTTTTTTTTTTAATCCGTAATCAGGTTAGCATTGCGTGTCTTTATTGTATATATGCTAGGTATTTACAAATAGTTATGACTGTCACATACTGACTCACTCGTCGTCGAAAAGTTATTTCTCTAAATGCAACCTAGGGAATGATATTTCGCTCCTTTACTAATTTGGATAAATCCTCTAATTAATAAAATCATTGCCTATAGGTCATTACTATAGACCATTCTAAGTTCTGTCTGCAGTTAAAAACCAAACCACTTATTCTATGACAAATCCAATTCTTAATAATCACCGTATACTTCTTTTTATCTATTTCTTTAATGTTCTCCAGGTTCGAATTCTTTGGAAGTAATGGCAATTCTTTTTGGTTCTATTCGGTCTGTTTATCAGATCTGATCTTGGGCCTCTTGTTTCTTTTGTTTTCTTCTATAATATTTTGCTTTTTTTCCCATTTTATAACTTTGGCACAATACGTATTCCAGATCTCCTTTTTAAAATTGACTCTTATCTTTTGACAAACTTTACTGATTATATTCTATGTATTTACTTGTGAGATCTTAAGCTGCTCTTGGAGATACTTCTTCAAGGAGGTGGTCTTGCTTTCTTCCATATATCCATAGATGATATTGAAAAGACCCCTGTTAGATTCCTAATCTCTTCTAACCATTTGTTTATCCAGTCACTTATTTTAGTTTGAACTTCTTTCTTATGTTTAATTTCTTTACTGATCAATTTATTAATCTTTTTGTTTGCCTTCTGCCATAAGTTTCTCCAAGTTTCTCTAGTGGCTGAGCATTCAAAAAGATATCCTAGTGTCTCTTCTTGAAGTTCACATGCTGGGCAAGTGATTGTGATATATACTTTTGGTTTCCTCTTCTTAAGTATCTGTAGGATTAGAAGTTTATTGTGAATTAAGTTGGTTAGGAAGCTTTTGTCTTTATTGGTTTTGAAAGAGGTATCAAAGATATTGATTGGATTGAACTGATTCCAAAAGATTGTCCAATCTATATTTTTAGTATTTTGGATCCAAAGATTCTGAATCCGTTTCTGTGTTGTCCAGTCTAGTTCAATCTTTTTCTTATTAAACATTTTAATGAAATCTTTAATACCAATTTCTATTATATATTCTCTCCATACTGCTATCATAAGGACTCTTCCTAGCTTTGGTAGCTAATGCCAAGTTATTGAGTTCTCCCGCCTGACCTGTTTGGCAAGTAAGTCTACTTGATTGTTGAATCTGTTGATTCTGTGGGCTTTAACCTTTAGAATTTCCAGTTTCAGGTCTTTCTTCTTTACTAGGTCCTTGATCTTATTTCAAAATGGCCAGTTAGTGATTTTTGTCCATCTTCTTATAGATATTTCTATTTGTGAGTAGATGGATTTTCATATTTTGACTGTAGTGTTGCAATTAGTGTAAATTGTAACTGTTGTATTTTGGAGGGCTATATACAGTGCAGTGAGAATAGCTAGTATTTCAGCCCTAGTTGCTGATGGCCATATGGATGCTCCTGTTGAGAACTGTTTAACTATTTTGTCTTTCTCTATCATGATCCAAGCTAAACCCATTTCAGATTCACTATTTGTCATCCTCTTTTTATAAGAGCCGTCTATATAGAATGTAAGCTGATCAGCCATATTCCTTTTGTTATATCTCAAGATGCTCTTAAGTTCATCTTTGTGTTCTTCT
>CAJVPT010002789.1:0-16726 GCA_910592055.1 Acaulospora colombiana
TACACATTAGTTTTTCTTCCTTGCAGAACTTTCTTGCCATTGATAGAAAAGGTATTTCTTGACTTTTCTAGGTCACAGGAAGCCAAGTTTTTGTTCGAAAACAAATATAAACAAGAGAAAGGATTTAGGAGTGTCTCTTGAAATAAAACTTTAAGTTGTTTTAAGGGTAGTGTTAAGACTTTATTAGCAAAGAAATAAAAAATTTCTTGTGAACATTTTTTTTGTGTGTGGTCAAGGGATCAGCGGAAAGAGTTTTTTCTTTATTTTTTATCACAATCCTAAAACCGTTTTAGTAGTTGTTATCTAACTTTCAAGTATAAAGTTATACTTTCATCGAATGACTTAGATAAACTTGTTACAGATTACTAGTGTGATAAGATAGTATCTAAGACTCCACGTAGGTATTTCATAAGCATACTGTAATAAGTACTGTAAAAAGAATACCTAATAGAATGAGATATAAAAGGGGTTTATATTATAGTTTCAAATAATAATGTGTTCCTAAAGTATTTAGAATATAAAATTTTACAGATCACTTGTGTTCTTTTTTGAGGAACAAAATTCATAGCTCTTTACTTTAATAGTGACAAAAGTCAGGAAATATTATAAATCAATTATATAAATAATGAAAAATAATTGTATATAGTTTTTTTATTATTATTAATTTAAAAATTTTAATGATTCTTAATGAGAAACATTTGACTTTTGTCTCTGCCTTCCCCTTTAGGAACTTATTTTTAGTTCTAGGGCCTGTAAAGCATTATATATAAAGGTCACTAAAGGATAATATAGATATAGATAGTTAAGGTAGTAGGGTTTTTTCTAGCAACAAGCCATATTGGCAGGCTAATAACCTGAAAGTGGATTCACATTGAAATATATTACAAAAATATTACATTCATGTAGATATTCTTCAAAAATATATATAGCCAGTACATACTGTATATAGCTGGAACTCCTTATACATATGTGCAATTATTTAATATATGAGATTGAGCTTTATTATCTCTAATAAAAAAAAAATAGAAACTTATCTATAATAAAATAATTGTAGTATTAAAACTGATTAATGTATTTTATAATCTTTTTATATTTCTCATAATTAAATAGAGTTTTGATTAAAAATATTAAAATTATTATTATGAATTAAATAAAATCTTTTTGTATTATTTAAAATTATAGATAATATTATTTTATAATAATATTGAAATTAGAAATATTATTTAATAATTTAGAAATACTATCACTATACTATATACTTATAAATTAATTTTCAAAATAATAAAGTATAAATTTATTTTTTGTTATGATAATTTTTCAAATTTTAAATAAGGATAATTTAAATATAAATTTTATTATATATTGTTATCAAATTTATATTTGATTAGTATATTCAAATATGATTGTTTTTAAAAGAACAATTTTTAAAGAAAGAATTCAAGAAGTAGTTTATAATAATAAAAAAATATCAAAGAATAGATTCATCAAGAATTCTTCAAATAGAGTTATACAATGTTTTATCAGAAATATAGTTTACTTAGAATCCAAGTTTATCAATAAATTAAGAAAAATTAGAACAATTTCTTAAGTTCTAAAATCAAGAGAAAATATTTAATTTTTAAGAAAATAAAATTATAATTCAAACTTATTCTACTTTTGAGTAAATTATTATTACTTATATACTTAAAAAATAAGTTACTTGAATTTTTTAGATTTTTTGAACCTTATAAGATGTTGGATTTATGATAAATTATATCATATGCTATATTTTATAAAGTAATTTATATTAATTAAATATAAATAAAAATATCAAAGAATATCAAAGAAATAATTATAAATAAATAGATAAAATAGAAATAAAACAAAGATTGTAGTTAAAAATAACTATTCAATAGTATTATAAACTATTTTTATCACAATATTTCTAATTTTATGTATTCTTTTTTATTTTATAATAGCAAGTAGATAACAAATTAAATAAAAAAAAACTCTTTCCATTGATTCTCTGACTACACATAAAAAAAATGCTCACAAGAAGTTTTTACACTTCCTTGCTAATAAAGTCTTCACACTTTTCTTAAAACAACTTGAAGTTTGTATTTCAAGAGTCACTTCTATTTTTTCACTATTGTCTACAAACCTTTTCACTCAAAAACTTGACTTTTAGGGATCAAGAAAAGTCAAGTAGTACCTTTGATACCAATGGAAAGAAAGTTCTCAAAGGAAGAAAAACTGATTGTGAAGTATCTAAAAACCTATTTAATCTTTGAAGTGAGAGATATATAGAGGTTTTTGATGACAGAAGGGCTTATTTTTCCCCTTTTAGTCATTTATAGGCCTTTTAGAGCTATTGCTTTTATGGTTTTTTGAAGAATTTTGCCTACCTCGGTTTGATCCTAAATTTTGAATAACACAAATCCTTACCAAAGATGATGAAACACATCAGTTTTTGAAATGTAAACAAGTTTCTATTGGTCATACTCACGTGTCTCAATACATCATTGATGATATATAAAAGAAAGTTCTAGAAAAAGTATTTCCTTCAATTGTGTATGTTTAATTTCCAAGAAACAATTATGATACTTAAAAATGAATGATAGATAGGAATAGAAGATCCAAATCTTATCTCTTATTAAGTTTCTCAAGTGGTGAAAAGGCTTTCTTGGACAAAAGCTGAGGTCTCCAAGCTTTTATCCCAATTAGGCAAAATTCTTGAAAAGATTTCTTTATCCCAGTAGATAAATTCTTTTATAATATGGTATTGGCTTTACTAGCGATAAGTGAATCTGTATATCGGCAGAAGGATAAGTTTCTCAAATGTTCTTCTTAAAGTCACTTTCAGGAATGGCTAAGTTACTCAAATGTTATGAAGCTTAGAGAATATCTCAATCAGACAAATCCCTTTCAAGAGAAAACTATGAAATGGAACAAAAACCTTTGGAGAGATTTGAATTTATATTTCTTCTTCCCTTTTTCCCAGTACCAACTTTAAAAATTCATCATTTTTCAGAATAATCAATAGTAACAAACTGTTGGCAATAATCCTGATTGACTTAGAGGCACTTTTGCCAAGCTACTAGAAGAGTGAAATATTGTTCCCTAAATCTGACTTAGAGTATCTAGTTTAGACTTAGTTTTGTTTAATCCAAACTAGCTTAGTAGACTTCTCATATTTTTTAAGTAATGTAGTCCTTTAACTAATAGTGTACAATGACAAGTTAGTCACTTTGTAAAAGTCTATAAAATATTTAGGTATTTCTCAATATCTCAATAAAGACATATCATTGTAATATGATTATAGATTTAAAAAAAAAATAAAATAAAATAAATAAACTATATTATCTTTATTTAATTTATTATTTTTATATTTTTTAATAGAATACTTATACTTTATAGATAATTTGGATTCTACTTATTCTAATTTAATAACTTTTACTAAACTTTATATAATATTTTTATTAAAATTTTAATAAAATATTCTATAAAAATTAATTTTTAATAATTATATATATTAATTATTTAAATTGTAATATTATATACTTTTCTTAATTAAATAGTTTTAATTTATAAATTTATTATTACTTTTTTTTTTTTTTTTTTTATCGCAAATGAGCATTAAATGTGAGTTTTTATTAGAAAATTAATTCTTAAACATGACATTAATAGTCTTTACATTGGTAAATTAACTATAGCCTATTGCAATTTTCTTATTATGTCACCCTACTGGACAGTATTCAGGTTCACCAGAATAGGGTTGAATGGCTAATGCCCATTCAAAAACGATGTTATTATTGAGGGAAGAAATATAGATTTTAGTGTGGAGTTATTTAATAAGATCGATGACTTGATAATTATTTTTGAAATATTGTTGTTATTTGTTTTATTTATATCTTGGTTGGATTTGTTAGTTGTTTTTATCTTTTTTTCATTTTATTCCACTGATAGGCGAAGTATTGGCTGTGGCAGATCTTTGTTTCCAAATTTTGTAAAAGACTTTTAATGATACGTTCATCAATTGGATTTATAGTTTTTCACTGGATAATGACTCTAGATACTGGTTGGGCTCTTCTATGGTGATATTGAGTAAGATGTCTCCTTTTGTTGATTCAAGTAGTGTTGTTGAGTTGGTTTGTGTACAGTTTTTGTTTTATTTTTTTAGAATTTTGTTAAGTTTGAGTAGTTTTTTTTTTTATTGTTTCTCTACTTTCAATACAATTAATAATATGGAGCTAATCTTCATTTATGTGGTCACATCTAGGGCATCTTGAATCTGTGTATAGTATAGGACATCTCTTGTGAAGTTTATCTCTTGTAGGTAATGAGTTGAATAAAAGCTTTGTTCTGAAGGTGGTTAAGGCTCTGTAGTTATATTTATCCATTTTCCAGTAGCTTTTGTTGGCTTGTTTTAATCATAAGAATTCAGAGATATTGTTGGATTTGTATGTGCAGTTGTTGCTTAAGATTATTGAGAAGAGTTTGGTATATGAATTAACAAATTTTATCCAGTGTGTAATACTGGGTCCAATTTTGTTATTAATAAGTGGTGAAGTAGAGAATTGTGTTGGTTTGTAGGAGGGTAGACTTGTATATGTTGAGATGGTCGATGGAGTAAGCTTACCTTCGATTTTGATGTGTGTTAGGTTGATTTTTTTGATTTTTGCTAGGTTCAGACATCTTTCAATTATGTAGCTATGTTGAACCTTGATTTTCTTGTTAATGTATAATGGAAGCTTGATGTTTGAGAGTTTGGACATGAAGCACATTATATTGTGTATATTGTCGCATTTTCTATTGTGTTGTTAAGAATAGTCCATAACTCGTGATGGAAGCTAGAAGTATGTATAAATAGTTGACAGCTGTTGTTTGTCTCTACTTCCATTCCATTTGTTCTTTGAGTCACTACTATGCTGATGGGAGTATTTGCTCGGAAAGTTGTTGGCCATGGTTGAATTAGAACTATTTCATTGCTGGTGGGTTTGGGAATAAGTTGTGTATTGACTTCATTTAAGTTGTTAAGAAGATAGAAGAGGTTATTGTTTTTCTTATGTCACATTGATTTTACTGTTTCGATTAGTTTGCTTTAGATACAAGGTTGAGTTGGACATTGGTATTGGTGAAGGTGGTTTATGTTCTCATCTACAATGTAGTGTTGTCCTCTGATTATTTCTTTATTGTTATAATTCTTTCTCATTTTTATGAATTCTGTGTAGTTTGCATTTTTGAAAACCCAAAAAAGAGGTTTTGGATTAGGAAGAGATAGTGTATTGCCAGTTGTTGTGAGGAAGTTTTCTTTGAGGTCAATGTACTAGCTGGGGATGCGACCAGGAGTGACTCATCCAGTTTTTGTATGGAGTTCATCCCATGAATTTATGTTGGATTTATTGTATTATGTAATTTGCCTGACTGTTTTGATGTTGTATCTTGATAAGTGTAGGGCTGTTGTCTTGTTTATTTTGGTATGGAGGCCTATAGACAACCATATATCCTTGTGTATAAAGGGACATGGATTTGGATAGATGTTTATTTTATAGTCTGTTGCAATCTGGGCTGCTTCTGTGATTTAGGATTGTTCAAAATGTTGAGGATAACAGACCGGACATAGCCAGATTGCGCTACTTATTTGGATTGATGAGATCTCTTGTTAAATAAAGAAGGTGATTTTCTTGTTCACTAGAATAGTGGCTAGTAACTTGACCAGTGTAATTGTCTTCCGGTCCTTAAGGACTGTTGAGTTGATACCAACTTGTGAGAAGTAGGCTCTATTTAATAGAGTGCATTCTATACTTAATTTTTTTTTATTGCTTTGTTGAATGAAGTTTGGAATGTGTTGATATCATGTTTCATTAAAGGTGTAACTTGAAGAGCATAGTCAATCTGAGCTAGAATGACCCATTGCGATACTTGCTTTGTAATGAAGCCATTTCATATTTTTTGGCTGACAATTCTTTTGATAAATTCATTGGATTTATTTAGGAGCCTTCATTTTGTTGACAAATCTGGGGACTGGCCAGATAAGTAGATTACTAGATATTTGATATCTTGTTCAAATGGTTTGGGAGTGATCTCTGTGTTTTTTACTTTTAGGTTTTGTTTGTATTTGTTGCTTTTTCAGGAGTGATTTGTTATTAGGTCAGTTTTTGCTTTGTTACAAGTTATATGATTCATTTTGAGGAATAATGTGAATATGTCAATTGTTTTCTGTAGTGTTGCTAACGTTTGTGTAAAAATTGCAACATCATCAATATAAGCAAAGATGTTGTTGTATGGTAGGATTTTTTGTATTTTCAAGATGACTGGATCATAAAAGATAACCCATAACAAAGATACTATGTTTTTGCCTTGATTTAGATCTTGTGAGACTGATATGGGGTGAGTCAAGTTGTAGTATGAGATGAATTGAAGTGACTGATTCATTAATAGTTTTATAATAATATTGGTAAATTTTGTGGATAATTTTATTCTCTTCATGGCAGACTCAAGACTCTTGAGGTTGACTGAATCATATGCCTTTGAAATATTGAATGAGGCCTGCCAATATTTTTTGCCATGATTTGTGAAGGTGTTGATAAGTGATCTGATGATTGCTATTGGTTCAAGAGTACTTGATCTTTTGTGCCAGCAAAATTGGATGGTGATAGGACATCAAACTCAGCTATTATTGATGATAATCATTTGTTGAGGATTTTGATAAAGATTTTTCTGCTCGTCTCTATGAAAACAATCGGTCTGATGTTATTTAAGTTGTGGAACCAAATAAGTTTTTTTGGTAGAAATGTGATAATAGATCATTTTCATGCTCGAGAGGATTTTCATTTCTTAATATTTTGTTGAAGAGCTCATTTAGTACGCTGAGGGCTGAGGTTTCTATGTGTTTCCACACTTTATAGGGGACCTTGCTAAGGCCTGAGGCTTTGTTTGTTGGAAATAAATTTATTGAATCTTTTAAATCCTGTAAGGTGATGGTGTTGAGAAGGTCTTGATAAATTTTCTCTCTTCGTTCACTGATCATGAAATCTTTGGATATAAGTAATTTTTTGAAGTAATTTGTAATGACATCAGCCAGGGTTTCAGGATCATCTTGCAATTGTTGTCTATCAGTAAGGATTGAAAGGTCGAGGGATGGTTTGATATAATTGAAGACTATTTTGATATAATGTTTGGGTCTGTTCCAGAAGTTTGCAAAGTTTTCCTTGACTCTTTTTTGAATATTATTTGCTATTAACAATGCTATCTTTTTTTGTTTTTCTGTGATAAGAATTCGGAGTGTTTTTTTAAGTGACTTCGGGCTTGGGTGAGATTGTGATACTCTTTGGTGATACTCCTCAGCTTTTTTGTGTAGAGTGATAGGTGATGTATTGGATTTGCTTTTCTTGAGGGCTAGCTTAATATAGTTTATGGCCTCATTAATTTCTGGAAAAAGATTTTTTTTGTTTTTAGTTGGAATCTGTAATTTTCTGGTAGGTATGTTCTTGTTGAGGGCTTAAATAATTATACTTTTGAAAAGAGACCATAAGGGAGTAGGAAATTGATCAATTTGTAGGATAATATCTTATTTGAATGATGCCAGTTGTTCAGGTATTGCTTTGTTAAATTAATATGCCTTTGTCATAAATTTTATTCTCTATGGTTTGTATTCAAACCAGTCTAATATTATTTTGATCTGTTTGTAGTCAGAGGTTATGAATGTTGGATCCGATATATTGTAGCTTAGTATTTTACTTGCCAGGTTGAGAGTAAGCCAAACTTGATCAATTCTTGAGGCTCTTGTTGAAGTAAGATGTGTATATTTATGTTTCTTATCAAAGGCCTTCACTGAGTCAATTAAGTTGTGGAGATTATTATATATTTTTCTTTTTTTGTTGTTTGTGGGTGCATTTATTGATGGTGTTGTTTTTGGGAATGTGTTGAAGTCTTCAGCTATAATTATTTCAGTTTTGTTGTTGGAGATGAATTCGTGGAGTGATGAGATTGTCTTGTTTCTGGATTGATTACCATGTGGGAGATATAGAGCGATTATTGTTATTTTTATTTTCAGTTTAAATTTGAAATGTGTTGTGCATCAGTACTCATTTTGTGTAAATGTCTTGAAAATATGATTTGTTATTTTGTTGGAGATAATGATGCATGTGCCATTGCTTGGGGTGTTGTTGAGTTGGCTTGAGATTATAATATAATTGTTAATTTTTTTGGGAAGGGGATGATAATTTGTATGTTTTGTTTTGATACAAATTATTATGTCTCTTGCATTAGGTTGAGAGTCTATGAAGCATTGTAATTTTCTCTGTTGATTTAGACCTTGCGTATTGATTGTGGTTAGGATGAGAAGATTACAAATTTGATGTTGTGGTATTAAGGTATTATTATTAGAATTAAAGAAGTGACTGTTATTGCTGCTACTAATGTTCATTAAAACAGAGTGAGAAAGAGAGCTAGCTCTGAGTCAGGTAGCTCTGGTTCATTGATAAAGTTATCTGGTAGTTTGGTGAAATAGAAGTAATTACTGAGTTTATTGGTATGTTTTGGTAGGAATTTGTTTTCTATAATGGGGAGGGTAATGTTGATTTGATTGTTTTTCAGAAAAGAGATTGCATTTTCAAGGGTGGGAAGGTCAGGTAAGACTGGTTGGATTCACTTTTGTGGTATTTTTTCATGGTATGCCATCTTGATCTTGTTTAGGGTTTTCTTGAATTTGGGTGCCTCCTTGTGTAAGTCTTCCTTCGAGATATTGAGATTTTCCTTAATAAGCTCTAATGATGCTGGTAGGGAGGGTTTCTTTATTTGAATTAGATTGGCGACTATTCATTCAGGTCCTAGTGGAAGCTGGAATTTGAATCTTGTACTTAACAATTCCAGGAGTGAATTTACCTCGCTCTGCTCCTGAATTGGAAGTGTGACGTTGAAGTCCTCGCTGATTTGATGTGGCATAAGAAGGGCTTGTCTTGTTCTAATATAGTCAAAAGGTAAGGCTCTAACTGTGAAGTTGTGTTCTTATAGTAGTTGTGTGGTATCTCTTTTGGCTATTGGGTTGTTATATACTGGGAAATATATGGCAAGTTCAGTAAGTAATTCAGTGTATGAGGCTGGAAGCTGTTGTTTGAGGGAAGGGAAGTCGAAATAGGATTCTAGGAGTTTTCCTGAAATGTAATAAAAGTCCCCGAATTCTGTTATTAAAGCTTTTAGATCTTTCAGTTGGGCTCTGTGTTTTAGTGGAAAGAGGTTTTTGACTTCTGAGATGAGGTTTTCAGGCTCATGTAGAAGCTTGAGTTTTTTCTTGAAATATGTTTCTGGAAGAAGATCAAAGTTAAAGTATGTTCGTAAGTTTTTGGCTGTTTGCACTAAGAGTTGTGGTGATGAGATAGGGATAGGATGGAATAGTTTAATTTTTATATTAGCCGGGATAAGGTCAGGTGAGGCAGGAAGTTAAGGTAATTTGTTTTTAATCATTTCTTCGCTATGTTTGAGAATGTCATGATAATCAACTTTTGGTAATGATAGGTCCATTAAATAGTTGAATCCATACTTGAGTATTGCTGTGACCTGCCAGTATTTTAGATTTGCAAGATCATGAGTTTTAAGGTAGGCTATGAATAAAGCCTTGTTAATAATGTTTTTGATTTTGCGTTTTGTTGCTCTGGTAATAAAAGTGATGTTGTATTTGTTGCAATAGTTATTATGGTATTGTTTTTCGATTTCTTCATATTGTAACTGGTGTTTGCTTTTGATTAGTTCTGTCTATGTGAATGTGCGAAAGAATGTCCTATTCCTAAGCTCTATTTTGGTAAATATTGCCTTTGAGTTTTCAGGGGCTCTGATAGGAGCTTCTTGTTTGATAGTTAGGAAGAGATTAACTATTGCCTCCAGTTCACGTATAAAGGTGTCAAGTCCTTGGCAAATTTCCAGAAGTGCTTTTTGGTTTTTCAGGGATCAGCAAGTCTAATGTCTGATTCATTGCTGGTCTGGTCAGCCCACGAAGTTGTGGAGTTCTTTGGGGGCCTTTCTGATTGGTTTGTTGTGCCATCATTTGTCACTGATTGTGGTTGGTTCATATGATATTGATCAGTGTCTTTATCATTACTTCTTTTAGACAGATTGGGCTGATTAACATATGTATACTATGTGTGGGCTGATAAGGGGTAGGTTGGTTTGTGTCTATTTGCATGTCATTGTCATAAATCATTTTCTTGATTGGTACAGGTGTATTTGGAGGGGGTATAAGGTTTTGGGATTTTTGTTTCAAGAGAAAAGTGTTAGAATTTTCATCTGTTATTATATCAAGTTTGCTCCAAGAGATGTGAAGGCTGTAGCTCAGTTTTTTGATCATAATTTCTTTTATAACTAATTTACGATCCTCATCTGTGAGTTTGAAGGTTTGTTGAAAATCCAGAAATATGTTAAGAGCAGTTATGGTTATGAGTTCGAGGGTGGAAATGTTGATATTTGTGCGGAGGCTTGAGAGTCTATTTCTTTGAATGTTTTAAATATGGCTGCTATCACTTTGAACTCGACTTGTTCGTTCTCTAGACTTTTAATAGGTATGAGCTAGATAGGTGGGCAGTTACCAAGATTCGGAAGAAGATGAGATGTGGAGGGGTTAGTGACGAAGAGTTTATTTGTTTTTGTATTTTTGTAATAGATTATTGTTAGTTTTTTTTTAATATCCATGATGAGAACATCAAGAAGGATGTATTCATGTTGGTGGTTAGGTTCCTTAGGAGAGGAACTCCCAAGTTCCTTTGATTTTTTCTTCAAGGCTAAAATTTTTAGAATTTCTTAAAATAGTAATTTTTAAGATTTTTTAGTTTATATGGAAAAGAGTTTTTATAAATTCATTATTACTTTTTTTCTTAATTTACAATTAGATTATTATAAAATTTTTTTTTTAAGATGCTAGTTCATCCCTGCGTCATGGCAATGAGGACTTTATTTAGTTAAGGAGAAAGTTTAGGGATAACCAGGATGAATAATTATCCATACTGTCTAAGAATTTACAGATCAACGAATAGTACAAAGTGCTAACTATTTACATCTCACCCAACCAGGATAAGATAATTACATGACTATCTAGTATAGATTTTCTACTTACAAAAACAAAACTTTGAAAATAATGGAAAGATGTAGCAATTTACACTATATTAAATTCTCTACTACGTTATGACATTCCCTAGAACCTAGATCCACCGGGTGGCTTATTGTTATTCTATAAAAGGGGGCTAATGTGCCAATAATTCATCTGAGTTACCCAGCACCATTGATGTTGGGGATTTCTCATGTGAAACCTTAATTTCACTAGCACTTAGAAAAAAAATTTTTATATATAGATGTGTTCGAATCTTATCCAAATGGACTTGGTATTATTGCTTTGCGAAGAAGGTGGTTCCAATGAGGGATTGGGTGTATTAAAAACCTTCCAAAAAGATACTGTCCTTATGTTTTTTATGGTATGTTGCTGGAGGAGAAAAGGAGGAGAAAAAAGAATATTGTTTATCTAATATGTCCTGAACCAGCTTCTTTTCTTTTCATGTTATCCATAATATAAGAGATTTTATGTCCTATATCCACCCGCATGAACCCAATGACTTATGGTGGATCCCAAGTTCTTATGGGTACTGAGAAAATGCATTCAGACACGTGAGGTGATCAATGGGAGCTTATTTACATCTTTTATTAATATAAAAATTTCTATCCAATCATCGTATAAGAAACTTTGTGCTACTCAAAATTCAGGGTCAAACTGAGATAGACAAAATTCTCCAGAAAAACCCAGAAACAAGCACTATTAGAGTGCAACAGGTAACAAAAGAGAGTGGAAAAGGAGTCTTTTATCATAAACAACACTCTGTATCGTTTCTCTATAGTGTAAGATGACTGTACATTAGTTCTTTTTTTGTTCAGAACTTTCTTGCCATTGATAAAAAGGATGTTGCTTGATTTTTTGATTATTTACAATCAAGTTTTTGCTTGAAGAAAAGTAAAAACAAGAAAGAGAGGGTGTAGGAATGACTCTTGAAGTTTCCTTCAAGTTGGTTTAAAGAAAGTGGTAAGACTATATTAATGCTGAAGTATAAAAACTTCTTGCGAAAGTCTTTTTTGTATGTGATTAGAGGATCAGTGAAAAGAGTTGATCAGATTATTATAAAATATTTTTGTTATATATATATTAAATATTTATAAAATATTGTAACTTTTATATTATAACTCATTTATTATCAAAAATTATTTCTTTAGAAACAACAAATTTAAATAAATTCTTGATTAATAAAATTATTACTTATAAATTATTATTCTAAATTATTCTAAATTTTACTTGCAATTAAAATTAGATTATTTAATCTTATAACAAATTTATTCATTAATAGTTTCTATATAATCTTTTTTATTTTTTCTTTTTATGTCTTTGTCTTCTTGATCCAGATCTTTTATCAAAAATAGTATCAGTTTTTCATAATTTTATAATTTATATATTTAACTTACATTTGAATCTTTTTATTCTTTTTTTTTTTTTGTTATAAATATTCAGTTTCTTTTTCTATTTTATTATTTTGATATAATAACTGTTCTAGATTTTCTTTTTAAAATTTTTTTATATTATTTAATAGAATTTATTGATTAAATTTTGTATAAATATTAAAGAAATATTGAGCTATTCTTTGAAATAACTTTTCAAAAAAGAGATTTTATTTTTTTTTTCAAATTTACAAATAGTTTTTTATCTAGTTATTAGTAAAAAATAGAACCTTTTTCTTGTTTTTTGTTTCTTTGTTAATATAATAATTAATTTTTTCTTTTACCTTTTTTTATATCTTTTTTCTAACTTTTTTAATAGCTAGACATTCAAAAAGATATCCTAATATTATA
This sequence comes from Acaulospora colombiana, assembly GCA_910592055.1. NCBI lineage: Eukaryota > Fungi > Glomeromycota > Glomeromycetes > Diversisporales > Acaulosporaceae > Acaulospora > Acaulospora colombiana. Next base: position 12,856 of record CAJVPT010002789.1, read on the forward strand.
AATTTATTATTATTATTATATTATAAAAACTTTAGATAAATTATACCTGAAGAGAAGATGAAACTCTCCTTAAGGCAGGTAGTAATTGCTTATATGGATGACATGACCTGGATTGCCAAATCCAAGGAAGACCTGAAAAAGATCCTGGAAGAAGCAAAAAAGTTCTATATAGCAAATGATTTACAGATCAATACAGAGAAGTCAATTCTCCTTACTATTAACTGAAACCCACAAGTCTTTGGGACTGTTCAGGCTAGAACAGAGAATACTATAGTTTATGAAATTAACAAAAAGAACTAGGCTAGATTTCTTGGTATTTGGCTAGGACCGAGACAAAAAAACCAGGACATTATCAGTCTTATAAAATCAGAGATCAGGACAGTAGTTCAGGCAATAGCCAAGAAGAAGTTGACAGAAAAATATGCCCAATATGTTATCAATAGGATCCTTATTCGAAGAATAAAATACAGAATACAATATACACACATAAGTAAGAAAATATGTAATGATTTTACAGCTATGTTTAGGAAAGTATTCAAGAACAGGGTCCTAGTCTGTGAAACAATCAAACAGCTGTATTCACAATAAAGAAATATATGGTCTCAAAAGTATCTGGGAAATACAGCTAGAAAGTCACATATATGTACTTTTCTGTCAACTTAACAACAAAAAGGCCTCTGATATTGCTACTATAATTAGACTAAAACAAAGTCAAATCAAATGTTGGGAGCCAGGTAATATTCTAAGCAATCCTATCAACTCTTACAAGCTGACGAAAGGAAATCTAGCAGCTATGACACTGGCCCTGACAAAAAGCATACAAGTCACTTTTCAAAGTTGAAGATGGAAAAACATATTTGATTATCAGGGAGGTATCTTATCAATTAAATCTATACTACAAGAGAATAGAAAATATGGAAAAGCTATTCTATCACTACGAAAACACAAGATTATGTTTTTAGACCAGCTCATTAATACTACTACAATGATACTTAAAGAATAGAGAGCAGTTTAAATTCTTTATAACAGATATAAGGGATCAGTTCCCTTTTAATACAAAAAAGTGGAAAAAAAAAACAATAGTAAATTGAGATCTCCTATAAAACTTTCTATATAGATTTGAATGAACAGTTTACAATATACAAACTGAAGCATTTTCAACAAACCCAGATAAAAGAAAGATTTACTGGATAGTTTAGGTTAATACTTCAACAAATACAAAAGGAAAGACAATATTCATAAACAACAAAACCTATTTCACATCATATTAGCTAGTATATGGCCCTACTAGTAATAATACTTATCTTCAACCAGATAACATAGAGCAATCATTAAAAGTAGTCTTGTCACAGATCCATCTTCTTCCACAGCTTAATTGACATAATAATCTAAGAAAAAGGAAATAGATCCTTTTATCAGAAAATCTTATAGACTGGTAGACAAATGTATCTTAGCAAACAATGGCTCTATCAACTGCTAGACTAGTTAAAGTAAAGATTAAGGAAGACTGGGATATCACACTAATAGAAAAAGCCATACAAACAAAAGAATACAGAAACAAACTTAAGAGCATCTTGAAATATAACAAAAGAAATATAGCTAATCAGCTTACGTTCTACATAAACAGCTTTTATAAAAAAGAGATAATAGATTGTAAACTCAAAATAGGTTTAGTTTGGATTATAATAGAGGAAGACAAAATAGTTAAATAGTTCTCAGCAGGAACTTTCATATGGCTATCAGCAACCAGGACTGAAATACTAGTTATTCTCACTGCACTGTATACGGCTTCTGAAACATAATATTTATAATTTATATTGACTGCAATACTATAATCAAAGTATAGAAATCCATCTGCTCACAAATAGAGACATCTACAAGAAGATGAATAAAAATTACTAACTGGCCACTTTGAAATAAGATCAAGAATCTAGTAAAGAAGAAAGACCTGAATCTAAAAATCCTAAAGATCAAAGCCCACAAAATCAACAGATTCAACAATTAAGTAAACTTACTTGCCAAACAGGCCAGGCAGGAGAACCCAATAACTTGGCATCAGCTATTAGAGCTAAGAAGAGTCCTCATGATAACAGCATAGGAAGAATACACAATAAAAATTGGTATCAGAGATTTTGTTAAAATGTTCAATAAGAAAAAGATTGGACTATATTAGATAATACAGAAATGGATTCATAATCTTTGGATCCAAAATGATAAAATTATAGACTAGCCAATCTTTTGAAACCAGTTCAATCCAATCAATACCTTCGATATCTCTTTCAAAACCAATAAAGACAAAAGCTTTCTAACTAACTCAATTCACAATAAACTTCCGGTCTTATAGATACTTAAGAAGAGGAAATCAGATGTGTATATCATGACTATTTGCCCAGTATGCGAACTTCAAGAAGAGACACTAGGACATCTTTTTGAATGTCTAGTCACTAGGGAAACTTAGAAGAACTTATAGCAGAAGGCAAATGAAAAGATCAAGAAACTCATTGATAAAGAAATAAAAGATAAGAAAGAAGTTCAACCTAAAATAAGTGATTAGACAAACAAATAGTTAGAAGAAATTCAAAAATCCAACAGGGACCTTTTCAATACTATTTGTGAATATATAAAAGAAAGTAAGACCACCTTCTTGAAGAAGTACCTCAAAGAGCAGCTAAAGATCCCATTAGCAAATACACAGGGTATAATTAATAAACTCTATCAAAAGATGAGAGCAAACTTTAAAAAAAAGATTTAGAATATTTGTTATGTCAAAGTTATAGAATGGAAAAAGAAGTAAAACATTATAGAAGAGGACAAAAGAAATAAGAAGCCCAAGCCCAGACCTGATGAATAGATTGAACAGGATCAAAAAAAATTATCGTTACCTCTAGAGGACTTGAACGGAAGGACATTAAAGAAATAGAAGAAAAGAAGTATATGACAATTATTAAGTATTGGATTTGTTATGAAACAAAGTGGTTTGGTTTTTAATTGCAGACAGAACTTAGAATAATCTACAGTAATAACCTGTAGGCAATGATTTTATTAATTAGAAGAATTATTCAAATTAGTAAAAGAATGAAATATTATTTCCTAGGTTGTATTTAGAGAAATAGCTTTTCAACAATGAGTGAGTCCGTATGTGAAAGTCATAGAAATTTGTAAATATATAGTATATATACAATAAAGACACATCATGTTAACCTAACTGTAGGTTAAAAAAAAAATAAATAAATAACTGAAAGTTAATCTGACTTACTGTATATTCCTATTTTTGTTTTTATTAATTATTTTAGTGACTTATTTTTATCTAAGATATTTAGTATCATCAATATTAAGGATCTCTTATATAAAACTTTAATTTTACTAGTACTTAATCAAAAAATTTTAAAAGAATATTATGTTTAAGTTTAGAAGAATATAATATTATTTGATTAATCCTTAAAAATTATTTCTATAAGTAGATGGAAGTATTAAAACCCTTCAAAACATTAGTAAAAAAAATTATTTGATATACTACCACTTATATAATATTTAGCAAAAAATAATCAATTTGATAAAAAAATAATATAAATAAACTGGTAATTATATAATTTAGTTATAAATATTATAAAAATCGATATATTTATAATTTATTAATAATTCATCAAAAAATTTATTAATAATATATCAAATAATTCATTATTTTATTTTTTTTTTTTAACCCGCAGTCAGGTTAGCATGGCATGTCTTTATTGTATATATATAAAGATATTTACAGGATATTTTGACTTTCATATACTAACTCACCCGTCATTGAAAAAACTATTTCTCTAGATGCAACTTAGGGAATGATATTTCGCTCCTTAACTGGCTTGGATAAATTCTCTAGTCA
>CAJVPT010002790.1:0-16723 GCA_910592055.1 Acaulospora colombiana
TTTTAATGGAGCAAAAAATCACTCCCAAAGTTGCACTTAGAGTAATTACTGAGATGAGTGAGCTAGTTAAAGTTTTAACTTTAGTGATTCATACTATATATACATCTTACAATTGTTTAATAAAGCACACATAACTAGCTTGACAGAGGGTTTAAAAAAAAAGATAAGCTCTAGTTATGTATTATTTTGAAGAATAAATATGATTTCTATTTCTATTTTTTCTTTCTTATCTCTTTTGTAGTTTATATCTGTATATACTAAAATTTATTACTTTGAATCTAGTTTTTTAAATATTATTAATATATTTTTGTATAGATTTGTCTAGACTTTTATGATTTGTTTAAGTATTTTTATGTTTAAGATTTTATATATAACTATTACTGAGTCTAATGTAATGTTTAGTTGTTACTATAACTTGTTTAAACTATATAGAGAAATTTGTGGTCTGGTTTTAGAAGTATTATTCTTCCTTTAATTAGACTTTGAAGTCTTGATAACAAATATTGTAATTAAGAATAGTGTTAATATTTGGATATAACAGTTAAGTCTTTTTTAATCTGTATGAATAATAAATTAATATTCTTTACATAGTTTCACTAATAATTTGTTTATTGTGTTAAAGTAATCAAGTTTGATATTTTCTTTATTATAACTAATCCTTTGATTGATTATGATCTGCTCTATCTTTTAAAGGAGAATTATTTTTATTATTTTTTTTTTTGAAGTATTATAACAGGTCCACTTTATTATATATAAAAGGGTACATATTATTTTAAATTATAAAACTATTTTGTGATCTATTTTCTCTATGTGTTACTCCCCTTTACCTTCTAAAAAAGCCAGTTTGTTGGATGAACCCCTGTGGCTTGTTGTTTCTTGTAGAAAAACTAATATGCCTAAGTTCCATTAGTATGCTTTGAGTATATGTCAAAGATGGAAGTGTTTCTATTGATAATGTTGATAATTAGATTTGTGTTTATTTCTATTGCTATCTCCTGTGTGTACTGTTGTTAAACTTTTTTTTTATTTCCATTTTTCCTTTTCTGATGTAATACAGTTAATTTCATTGTTTAGTTTCTATTTGTGGACCATATATTGAAAGTAATAAAATGGATGCATCTGATTATGTCCTGAACTATCTCTTCTAGTTTGTTTCCCTTTAGTTGTGAGGTGATGAGTTGAGTGATGTCCCTGGTAATTCCACCTCTTAGGATAAAGTCCCAGATATTGTGTTTGTTCACATTTTCAATAACTTCAGCTTTGATGTTTGATGTTGAGAGTCTTTCCATTCTTGGTGAAATTTCTCTACTAATCATATTGGTGATGAGGTTTTTGACATCTAGCCCATATGCTTTACATAAGAAAGGATGACTTTGATTCTCTGTGTCTTGACATCTGAAGTATTTGCTTGTAGTGTATATGCTTGGATAACATTTGTACAATGTTATCATTGTGAGGAGTTCTTTGTTTCATAGTTTGAGTGCAGGGTAAAGAGTTGATATTGGATGGGTGGAGATTTCGAATTGAGTTTTTTTAAGTCTATCTGTTCCCTTTGATTGTCTGTTAGATCTGAGTTGCAATTTAGTGTATTCTATACTATTGTTTATTTGATTTGTTGTATAGTGTCTATAGTTTTCCTTATACTCTATATGACTTCGATGTTGTAGATTTTGTATATTATCAAGTTTAAATTGTGAGAGTATTCTATTAATATAGCAATATATGTTGCATCATGCTTTTTGAGCACTTTTTGCTGAGTTAATCTACCTATTTGTGGTTTGTTGAGGTGTCCTCTACCATTACTATATGTCATGTGATGTTGAATCATTTTTGTTTGATTGTGTAAAGAATGTGATCAATAATCCTAAGGTATTTGCACTTTTTAGTGCTGCAGATGGTTGCTTGCTAAATCTCATTAATGGCAGTGATTGAGTCAGAGTGAATATGATAGGATGTGTTATATTTGGAAAGGTGAATGGCTATAGTAGTAACCAGGAGCTCTACCAGGTTGCTGGAACCCTTGATTTTGATTTATAGTAAGACTTCTAGTATTGTATTGTTCTCATCTTATAGAATGAGTCCTGTGCCATCATGGTTAGGGTCTAGTATCAGATTGTATGCTTTATCACAGTATATATTGATGTTGGATGAGTGAGGAAAGCTGTTACTAATTTCTTTGTTTTGATCAGAGATTTCTTTTGTTAGTTTGATAAGTTTGTTGAGCTGAATAATATGCTATGGCAGTAGATTAATTTTTACCACTTCAATAGGTTGGTTTGGATAAGTCCACCATTTGATTATACTGCTGAAAGATATTTGTGTTTGTAGCATTGTTGGCCTATTGTTTGATAATGAGAAACGGATGGTAAAGGCTATAGGTATTTTTGCTAGATTTGTATTAGCCACTTTGATGAAGCATTTGTCACTTCTACCATTAGTTGTATTTGTGTTTACACATCCTATGTAGATAGATAGTAGAGAATTGTTGAAATGTCAGTAGTGTTTTATTTTGGTATGTGTTATGTCATTACTAGTTCTTTTTCCAATGATGATCCTATTGTTGAGAAAGATAGTATACTATACTGAGGTGCTTGTGCTAATAGTTGCGAGTTCGATTTGAGCAAAGGTGTTGAGGTTGTTGAAATTATTAGGGTTTTGAAGAAAGTTATTTGCGATCATTATGAGCTCACGATACTAGGATGGCTCTCTTCTTCTGATAGATTTGTTGTGTAGGCCATCAATCTGGTGCCAGAGTAGTGGTCATGTTTTGCACATATTGATTTCTTGTTTGATGTATTTGATCCTATACTATCACAATAATGTTCTGTACTCAGAGACCATTGCTGATCTGTGATTTGATTAATGTGATAGAATTCTTCTTGATTCTCTTGCTTCTCGTGAGGTAATTCTGTTATCCTATTTCATTGTAGGTTGTGAAGAATGTCGTGGTAGAGTTGTGACCTTTTTTGAAAATATTGGTGCAATATTTAGAATACTATCTTTTTGCCAAGTATACTATTGAAGATTTTGTAATCTATTTTGACATATGTATTCTGCTGTGGATGAACTGTTGTAAAGGTCTTGAATATTGCTAGCATGCTTTTGGAGTTGTCTTGTCTGTGGTTTTTATTTACTTAGAAATAATGTTTTATATATGATGATTTTATATATGGTAAATGTATTACAACTATATATACTAACTAGTCCATTAAAGAAAACCACACATGCTCTCTTAATTTTTCCAAGAACACATTTTTATAGAGTAATCTAGTTATTAGACTGTTGCATTTACTTTAACTTGTCCCCAGATTGGAAACTTCGTCATGATCCACAGATTCCTTCTCTTACCAAGGTCTCCCAATAATAAGTCACAGCAATTGGCCATGCTTTTAAGCATCCCGCCAGTATAATGTTTACTCTCTTCAAAACTTCAACCTTACTAATTTATGGCAACTTCTTATGATCAGTAAGATCATCAAGATACCTGGCACCAATCCAGTCTTTATTCTGGTTGGCTGTGAAATCAATCCCATCTTCCTTCACCTTATTAGAGTATTGATAAAATATTAATCATTTCACAACACCTGTAGACTGGCCTGATCCAGTAAAGATCAGCTATAAGTAATACTGTGTGGTGACGGATTTTTCTATTTTGACTATCGGTAAGATAATCAGGTCTATATCCAATAATATTTACTATTATTCAATGGAGTACTGAATTCATTGTAATGCAGTATTTTCACTTGGCTCCCATATGGTATTGAACTTTAGACCTTGTGATTATAACATGGAAGTACTACCACTGTGCTATGGATCCACAGATCAAAGAAGAATATTCTTTTCATTTGGATTCCTATTTATTTAATTTTTTTTAAACCCTTGTCAGGTTAGTTATGTATACTTTATTAAACATTTGTAAGCTATATATATTAAATGAAACACTAAAGCTAAATCTCTAACTAACTCACTCATTTTAATTGTATTACCTCTCTAAGTGCAACTTCGGGAGTGATTTATTGCTCTGTTAGAGGTTCAGATAAAAACCTTTTCAACTTCTAATATTATTTCCCATAGATCACTACTGCAAATCACTCTTTTGAGCTTTGATAGAGATCAAAATCCAACCACTTCATATCATACCTCACTTTATTTAATATAATTTCTTCTAACTTCTTGCTTTCAATTCTTTATTCTTCATATATTAGTTTTTTACTTGATCAACTTTCAGTAATTTTGCTTTTTCTTTTCTGGTTTTATAGATAAAATAGTCTTTTTATCTTGTCATATTTGCAGATTCTTGATTTCTGTTTCTATTTAATCACCTTTTCATATCTTACATTCTATATTTTTTTTGGAAGTAATTATATACTTTTTCTTGCATCTTCATTATCTATTTTCTTTTCTCTTTTTCAATTATCTTATTATGACATATCAAATTTGTTATTTTTATAACTAGTTTTTCCTATATTAGTCCTATACAGAAGCCAAGTATGTTCTGACTAGTTTCTAAAATTCTTTTTACCAGTTTTGTTATCTGTTTGTTGATTTCTCCTATTTCTATTCTATCATCTATTCTCAAGCTTAACTCTTTCTCTTTTGATTCAGTTTCCTTTTTTTTAAGAGCTTTTTAAATCCTTTCAAGGCTTCTTCTATTTCTTTTTGCTATGCCTTATTTCACTGAGTCTTGTACGTTGAGCATTCTAGCAAGTGTTCTATTGTTTTCTCTTCCTATAATGCATTTCACTTGCTTGTAAAGATTTGGTCTTCTTATGGTCAGCTTTTTAAGTATTGATAACTCATCATTAATTAATTTAATAAGAAAGCTTTTATTTCATGAGCTTTTAAATGAGATATTTCATATGTGTCCTTTATTAAAATGTTCCTATACAAGGTCTCATGTATATCTGTATTGGTCTTGGATTTGCTAGTTCTATCTTCTTTCAATTCTACCTTAAGTTGATTTTTGGTATGCTATTACTTTGTTATTAATTTTTTAATAGCTTGTCTTATAGAAATATTAAACACTATATTCTACCATTTAATTTCTGTAATCATCTTGAACAAGATCAATTTTTTTTATTTTATTACTGGAAATCTTAATGCTTCTTTGTCAAAGTATCTGTCTATTCATTATACTGAATATCCAGCTTCTTTTTCTTTATGAGATCCAACATACATGTTCATAGGAACCAGTTTTATTCTTTTAATCATCTTTTGTAGATCATTTTGGAATCCTTCTTTTCTATATTTTTTTATTTTAAGATGCAGTCTTGACTATTTATAAAGATTTTGATCTTGCTATCTACTGGGGCTATTAGTAGTATAGTAACTATTGCTACCAGTTCTGTTCTAATGGATGAAGACCAATCCTCTATTCCAGTTTGAAACTTGCTTTCTTTCCCTGCTTCTTCTATCTATATCCATGCTACTCCCATTCTCATATTTATACTTCCATGGTTTATGAGAAACCTATCAGAGTAGAATGTCATTGGTTTTTTTCTTTATTTATTGCAGTTAAGTATTTCGATTAGATAGAATTGGTAGGTACCTTCTTTAATATGATCTTTGATAATATTTGTTTCCAAATTCTCTATTTTCACCTGTATTACTCTTTCATTCTAGATAGTTACTTAGTTACTATATATTGTTCTATATATTATACCTTCCAATTCTTCTTTGGAACTTAGAATTTCCAGTGATTGAAATCCTCTGGTAAACTTTCTTGCATTGAGATAGAGGACTATATATATTTTCTCTATACTTGTTTCAATTATATATCAGTCTTCTATCTTTATACCTTCTGTACAACCTTGATACTGTGCTAGCTTTGATTCTTGATTTTTAATAAGGTTGATATATTTGAAGTGCTCTATCTTAAGTTATTTTGAAATATTATCTAGAATTAATTTTTTCCAAATTATCTGTTGCTATTGAAATTTGCTTCTTATAACCATCCAGAGTTTTTGTCATTTGTCAAAATTGATGTTAAGAATAGGATATTGTAGATTTCATTTTATCCATTCTTCTTTTCAGGATTCTATAAGCTGTTTTAATTTATTTTCTTGCATTATCTCCGTTATAGATGGTACCATTTTGGAATAGGTCTTTTTCTTGTTTTCTGTAACAATTAAAGCATTCATCAGTTTCATAGTTCTCTTGTTTTATAATTAACCAACTGATCTATATACATCAGTTTATTGTTTCTGAGTAATGGAATTGCTTTCTTATACTCTTTTATTGGCAGGTATTCTTAAATTGGACTATTTCCTTGATTCCATTTGAAAATGTCATTCCATTTCCAGTTTTGAAAGGTTATACCTATGTTCTCGGTCAGCTTTAGTATTTGCAGGGAGAAACTTCCTTTTCCTGAAAAGTTATTTAGTAGGTTATATGTAAGCATGTTGATAGGCTCCCAGTATCTATTTGTGCTTGCTTAAGTTTAATAATTGTTATGATTAGAGAAGGGGTTACCAACTGTGATTAGGTGTAAGGGTTCGGGGGTCCTGAATTTGTCTCGTTTTTAATATTGGTCATATGTATTGATATAATACTTTATATACTCAAACATTTGGGGCCAGTAGTATTGATCCTATAGTTTTTCAAAGATCTTGTTTACACTAAGATGAGTTCCAGTGGGATAGTTGTATAGTAAGTATAAAACTGGTTCCACTTCATATTTTTGAATTACATAGAGTAATTGATTTCTTGTTTTCTTGCAGCAATTCTTTTTGTAGAGTTTATTGTTTTTCACTTGATAGTATTGTACTTTGGAAATAAGTTGTTTTTGTTATTTGTTATCAAAAGTGTCAGGTAATTTGTTATATTGAAGATAGTTTTTGAAGTGATGATAATGTTGAAATTATATTTTGATAAGATAGGTCATGTTGTTATTCAGAATATCAACTACCTAATATTAAAGATCAAAAAAGCAGAATTTTTTATGTAATCATATAACTGATGATTATAACATGACTAAAGCTTATGCAAAACAATCAATTCTCAACTATCACTATACTTTTTACAAGATAGAAGAATGTGTGAACAAACTATTTGTATCAAAAAGGTAAAAAGCTATAAGCTGAGGTAATAAAAAATTAGCTGACCATAAACCAATTTATACATAATATAATACTAGAATAAACATAGTGATTATGTAATAGCCTTATATATAAAAATATATAAATATAACTTCTTTCAATGACTTAATAAAATGATGAATCTTTTAGATAGATTGTTATAATAGTAAAGTTATATATAGTTTTAGGAAAAACTACCTTGAGACTTGCCCAAATCTTTTTACACCTCTGCCTTAATTTTTGTGTGCATGTATAATAGAAGGATAGACTCTTTTATTTGCAGATTATGTGAGCTTTTGGCTATTAGTGACTGACTCATTGATCAGCCTGCTATACTGTGCTAGATATTATTTATTGTCAGAGTTTACTTGTGATTGCTAACTTTGAATTAGTTTTGGATGGATGTAGACTTAAAGTTGTAGAAGATTGGTTTATCTATATTATACATTCTAGACATAGCATCAGCATTGTTGTATTTCCTTCCAGCTCTATACTTGATAGTAAAGTTATAAGATTCCAAGTAGAGTATTTACCTTGCATGTCATCCTTTGAGTTCAGTTGTTTTCAACTATTGAAGAGTAGAATGATCAGTAATCAAGAAGAAGTGTTGAGTTCCTAGGTATTGGTGGAAGTGTTTAACAGTTCAGATAACTGCAAAAAATTCAAATTCAGTGGCAGAATAGTTTCTCTTAGCTTTGTTGAGACTGTGGCTAGCATAGACTATTGTATACTTTTTTTTTCCATCCTTTGGTACCAGAACAACACCAATACCAATTTCAGAGGTATGAGTATAAAGATAGAAGACCTTGGGGAATTCAAAGTATCTTAATATAGAAGATAAGTTTAAAAGTTGCTTCAAGGTTTCAAAGGCTTGCTAGTGATTATCTATTCATTAAAGAGGATATTCTTTACCAAAGGAGAATTCAGATAATGGGCAAAGGAAAAGAAGTTTTTGATAAACTTCCTATAACAAGAGGCAAGTCCAAGAAATTCTCTCAATTGTCTGATAGTGGTGAACTTTAGGAATTTCTTAACTTTCACAATTTTGTCATTAGGTTGAATTCCCTTACAATTAATCATGTGACCAAGTAATTTCATTTGCAATTAAAAAAAACAATATTTTTAAGAGTTCAGCATTAGAAAAGCTTCTCTAAAAGTATTCAAGATAATGAAAACATTTTGGCAATGAAGTTCAAAGGTGGTTAAGAAAATGGTAATATAATTAAGATAAACTTCAACAAATTTGTTATACTAGGAAGTCAATACTTTGTTCATTAGTCACTGAAAAGTTGCAGAAGTATTGTAAAGACCAAAGGATATAATATTGAATTTATATAGATTATATTTTGTTATGAATGCTGTTTTGTATTTGTTTCTGTCACTCATTGCCATTGGTCAATATCCACTTGCTAGATTAAGACAGGTAAACCATTGAGTACTATTGAAGGTTTTTAACAGATTATTCACAATTAGCATGGGGTAAACATCCTTTTTAATAACTGTATTGAGTTTTCTATAATCAACATAGAAGCACTGCTTATTATTATTCTTCAGTACTATAACAATAGAAAAAAACTAGGAGCTGATAATAGGATTGATAATTCTTTACTATAGCATTTCGCCAATTTTCTTTTTGATAAATTCGTGTTGTTAGGTAAGGCTTTTTATGGTTACTGTTTGATTGGAATAGCATTTTCAGTATTAATGCTATGGATACCACTGTGGTCCTTTCTAGATTACTTGTTTAGCCTTTCTTGTAAATATTATTAACAAAGCTATCCTTATTATTGATAGGATTTTTTAAACCTTAGCTTGTTATTCCTTAATTAAGATTTCAGTAGATGATTCAGAAGTGATCAGGGCAGTCAAAGAAAAAAATAGCAGGGTTTTCATTTTCAGATTCAAGAACAAGATCAAATATGTAGATCTCTTGTTCCTCAAGATCACTTTCAGATTTATATTCAATTTCATCCAAAAGTTCATCCTCATTATCTTCATAATTATTATTACCTTGTGGGGGATATGAATAAGTATCAACATGGTGGATAGTTTCTTTGACAATAGTTTTACTCTTATAAGTAATTTGAGAAGTATGATCCTTAGAATTCCAATTTGCCTTTATGGGATCTAGCCAATCAATTCCCAGAAGAAGAGTCTCCTCATGTGACTCAATTACTTGCAAGGTCACTGGTGCTATTAAATTCTGGATAAATATTTTCAAAGGCCCTGGTTAATGTACTATTGATAGTAATTACAATGGTTTTGAACGTGATGTTAATTTCTAATCTAAGTTTCTTCATAAGTTTGTCAGTAATAATGCTGGCAGTAATACTAGAGTTAAGAATAACCATTACAGAATTTTCTTTAATATGGGCATAGCACCTGGTAGCTGTGATTTTCCTTGGGTTATCAGAAGCAGGATGATTAATTTTCACAGATACCTTAAATCACTTGAGAATTTTTTCCAAGTTTTTATGTTAATTAAGATATTGCAACATTTGTTTTAAAGTAGCTTTGGCATGAAGATTTAGAATATCCTTAGAAATGTTATAGTTGGGTAGTTTGTTTATAATAGATGGTTGGACTTTGGTTTTGAGTCTTTTGGATTTGACAATAGAAGGGGTTTCAATCACAATTGTGTACTTTTAGATATACTTCTTCCTTTCATTTTTTTTTTCCTATTGTAGTTTCTAATATCAGTTCCTTGATAAATAATTAATAATAACAACTTGTTACTAATAATAGGTATGTTGGAAGGGGTTTTTACCCAGAACTTATCCCAAAATGAAATATTATCCCCAAGGTTACACTTAGAGGCTGAAGCTTTTTTGAGAATTAAAAACTATTGACAAGTAAGTTAACATAAGATTTAGTTTGGCATAATATATTTACTCAATATATCACAAGTAGTTTTATTATTTATGATTAAAAAACACACTATGTTGATCTGATCATAAGTATTAAAATAAAATAACCATATCAGGTAAACTAGTGGAGGGATTTTCAAGGTTCTTGGTTACTTGTGATAATGACTTAAAAAATACTGCTCTGCTTTGAGATCCAATATTGATAATATAAAAAAATTAAAAAAAAAAATCTATAAAAATTTTGTAAGTTAAAATTTTTGCAATTTTTTTGAAACTATATTAAATTAACTAAATTACAGGTCAGGAAAAATTTATTAACTCAAAAGTATCTTGAGAAGGTACATGCAGTAAAAATGCCATATCTTGACCTTCTCTTTGATTACTATAAAAAAAAATAAAAAAAAATAAATATTTGAAAAAATAAATCTCTTGTTTTCCTATATGCCTGTAATTAATATTACCACTTGTCTTTCAAGAATAATAAAAAAAATGAAAAAATAATAGTTTATAATAGAACCTTTAACAAGGTGATACTGGCTGTATATAAAGATGGATCTCTAAAGGGAGAAGATGAAACAATATAACATGTTTACCTAAGTCACCCAAAGAAAGCATGACTTTACACCTGAAAGTCAAATGACAAATGCTGAAACCGTCTTAGAAAATCATAGATATTTTGATAAGATAAACATCTTTTCTTAAAGACTGGAAAGATGTTGTCAAATAGGATTTCAAGATAATCAAGGATTTAGACCTCTGGCCATGAAATACTAATGATTTGCTAGAACATATGATATTTCAGATTACATGACCTGACCGCCGATTCTGAAGCTCCGAGGCGACGCAAGATCCAAATTATTAATAGCATATAGACAAACATCAATAGATTCATAGTAATAGTTATATTTTATTATGATTGTCTTTATAATATTGTTCTTTATTTTATTTTATTTTTATTTTTATTAATTATATGCATAAGATCTTCCGGGAGAACCACTAAGATTATATGTATATTATTTTATGTATTTTTATTATATTTATTTATATTGGGAAAATATGTATTTAAAGGCTGTCTTTTTCCTTTATTGATAACTCAGATTTGTCTGCTCCTAGTTTATATTTAATAAAGTTTTCCTTTAACTAAGATACATGATAATGAAATAACTTCTTAACATTGTATATGTTACATTTGATAATAGTGGATGATTTTTTTATTCCCCCTTCTCTTTAAATTTTTCTTTGATAAGAAAGGATTCTTCTTACTTCATTGTGCTTTCTTTACCATGTTGCACAAAGGTTGCCCAAGGTTACACAAAGAGTGAAAGAATACTTGAAGGTTATATAAAGTAAATTTAAGATTATTGGGAAAGATAATATCAGGATTATACAGGAAGAATATTACCACATCACGAAGGTTCAGGATAGGAGTCAGAAAATTTTAGAAAAGTAGCATGAAGGTCTATCAAGAAGTTATACAAAGATCTATCAGGTACTTATAATTGATTATTTGATAATTTCATAAATCCACATAAATAACCATAAACAATCTTGATTCAGTGAAAACGTAGTAACATATGACATATGTTTTCAAGCTAGTCAGCTATATAGTACCTAGTGTAGGATAGTGATTGAGACTATAGCATTTATGAAATTATTAATATAATTAATATTGAGATAATAAGAAAATCTTAATACTTAAAAAAAAATACTTATCTTTTTTTTGAAAAATGGACTAAACTCTGGAAAATGTTAGTTATCCTGAGACAATACCTATACAATTAGTCTGAACTTTTGATAAAAGGATTCTAATACAATAGTAACAGCCAAGAGGATGCAATATCACTATTACAACTGGCCTAAAGAGTGCAATAATAACTACTAGTCTTCTAACTTTTTTGCTCAAGAAAACACATATTGCACCAAACAACTTGCCTGAATTTTTGGTAAAAGATTTCTAGTGTAATAGTAATGGCCCGGAGGGCACAAAATCACTATTATGACTGGTCCAAAGAGTGCAACAGAGGTTACAAGTTCCTTAACCTCTTTGTTCAGAAAGATGTGACTTGTTACTGAGAAAGTTGTAAAAGTTTATTATCTCTGTATGCAAGATCAGATTTTCTTCTCCAATTATATAATTGAAATTATTTTAGTACTGTTGGAGATGGTACACAGTTTCAGGAACTACTAGGAATCTTTAAGTTGTTAAGTAAGGAAGCTGACCTCCTCCCTTAAGGACGAAATATCTTGTTGGGATTGTTGCTTAACAAGATGGTGAGTGAGTTATTTTTGTTTATAAATGTGAGGCATAGTTGTATTATTGTAGTTGTTGTTGGTGAGTTGGATAGAATGAATATGGAAACCAGTCTCAGAAAAGTAGTATTTAAGTAGAAAAATTCCTGAAGTGACCTGGAGTTTCCAGATCACTGAAAAAATAATCATATGTAAGAACACAAGGGTAGATATATGCAAAACATATAATAATAATAAAGATCTATGAACAATACATCAAATTAGGAACAACAATAAGTTAAGAAAAGTAATGAGAAAAACAATAAACACCTGACCAATAGGAGCCAATAAAAGGATACTCTCACTAATGACAAGGGCTAAGGACTGGAAAATTCTAGTATCGGATACTAAATAGTGCAATAGATTAATAGCATAAGGAAACTGGACAATATATTAGAGGCATGTTTTCCATGAGTAATGACATTATACTGAGAAAATCCTAAAAAGCATTATCTAGTAAACAAGCTTATTCAGGAGTCTATTATAAGTATCTTAACTAGTCACTCAAAGTTGAACTATGTATAATGGACTTGAGAAACTCAAGGCAATAATATACTACTATAAGGATCAATTAATCTCAGACTATATAAGTATACAAAAATACTCAATAGGTTGATGTAAGGGCATAATTCCTGAATTATTTATGTACTAGGCATGAAAACTTTTCTACTGTTTCCAGAAAAGCAAAGATAGAATTAATGACATACATACACAAGAGATACACACAAATAAATACATATACAGTATACATAAGACACATATATGAAAGATATAGATAGAAAGCCTAGAAAGAAAGCTGCAAAATGAAATAAAAGAATAGCTGTATGAAAGAATCATTGCAATAGAAAGACAGACAGAAAATTACAAGAAAATCAATACACAAAGAATGACAATCACTCGTATAATGTAGAATTTTAATATAAGCACAAATTTCACCTTAGTATCAATTGAATCTATATGCTACCCACAAGGCTAGTTTAAAGTACAAAATATGAGCATATAGTATATAGATAGGAAACTACTCTAACCACACACTTAACTACACTTGTGTGTGCTGAATAGTCTCCCAGAAACTTATGTATATATACAGCTTGCTAACAAATGTATACCACCAGACAAAGCCACATGAAAAAAAGACTACAAAAATTGTATAAGCCTAGAAAGAATAAACCTAGTGATGGCAGAAAATTAAGAAAGAGTGATCAAAACTTGAAAGAAACCAAATAACATCATTTAAGGAAGACTGGCTAAACAAAATGTGTTCTAAAATGATTAAAATTACTGCAAGAAGGAATAAACAAAAAAACCTACCAATACTGTTTTTCTGCCCTCAAGAAGTCATAAGTTAATATGTGAACAAAGAAAAAAGATAGCAAAAATAAAAAAAATGGAAAAAAAACTTACTGATATACCCGTGATTCAAAAAAAAAAAAAAAACTCTTTCCCACTCACATCAAAATTTTTGAAAATTTCCTTTTATGGTAACAACCCAAAGTTCACAAGAAAAAACCCAACGCTCACAAAGAGCCCCTTCAACAAACATGTCTAGAAGATCCCCTAGAGTCAAAGACATGGTGGCAAACTATATTGGGAAAAGAATCATCACTGGTAGTGGTAAAATTGCAAGACCACTTCTTAAAACCAAACTCACAAGTAAATTCAACCTACTGATCAGCACGAAAAGAAACAGAATGACAGCAGACAAAGAAAAGGAGGCAGTAGTCCCAACAACTACAAAGGATCTTATTCAAAACCAAGATGAAAGCATGGAGCTCAAGAATGCTGAACCAGACAACAGCACGAATCCTGAAGAGGGTATTATAGAGATCCTCAAGACAATAGAAGAAATGAACACTGAATCTAGGTCACCATCACTGGTAACAGTAGCATCAACAACTGCAACATTAAAAGAAGGGAAAGAGTCCCCAAATAGTATAGAAAACATTATCAAAAGCCATTACAGCTATAAAGAATAGCAGAGACCGAGGGCCACGGCCACAGAAGGGGCAAACTCCCAAGAACCCTCAGACACATTTAGTCCAGGAAAGATTTACATGGACACAGAGGAGCTGCCCAGACTTTCAATAGAAGAGAAAATTCATCAAGTACGCAACAAACTGGGGCATCTATTAACCCTGAAACATGTTCATATCAAAGAGCCAATCGAATCTTCAACTATCGCAGCCATCTTTGACAATTACTATGAGGCCGTAGCTGCATATGAGATTCAGATCACCGACAATGAAAATTCTAAATTTAGACTAGCACTTCAACTTGGTACCCCAGAATGCAAAGTCCGATCCATCAGAATCTGGGACTTCCCCAACTATTTTCAAAAAAAGGATATTGCAACCTTATTTCAAGATAAAACCCAGATCGAATACATAACCTTACAATCAGCAGGACAAGTCAAATCTGGAATTGTTCAATTCAGTATAATTAAGGCGTACGAGGAACAGATCCAGAACTGGACCATCTACAAGGACACCTTCTGTATATAAACATATCCAATGGTCAGAACCCGAGTCACAAGAGAGAAGAGAAACCAGTACAGCACAACTCTCGCCAACCTCCCACAAGAAACTTCAGTAAAAGAACTCAAGGAAATAATCAAACAAACAAAAGCTCAAGTGGTATATATCCCCCTCAACTCTATAAATCAAAATAAATGCTTTGCCATTCTGTATTACAAAGATGACAGAAACCTAAACAGAGCAAAAGACATGAACCTACACCTTCAAAGAAATGATTTAGTGTGGGTTACAAGATCAATCAAACTATGCTTCAACTGTAGAGCTCAGGAACATGACTACGCACACTGCCCAACAGCAAAAGGGAATCCAACACCCAAAGATAGAATAAATAGACTGGGCTAACCAAGGCTTCGGCCAAACAACATGAGAGAACACCTACCATCGAAACAAGACAGGAGAACAACCCCTCACCCTCCTATTCTAGGACACACATACGTGAGCATCACCAGAGAATTCCATACAACTACAAGTAGGAATGACATATTAGAAATCCTTAGACAAATCCAAGCGGACATAGTTGTCATCAAACACCAAGTGCATATCCTGGACAAGAGAGTCACAGCGATCGAAGCAGGTCCCCAGTCAAAGCAAAAGAACCAGCAATTACAGACTCTCCTCTCCAAGATAAACTTTCATCTGAAAGTTCAAGCTTTCGAACTCCATCACCAAAAAGATTGGACATCAAACAACAACAGAGGCTAATTAACGAAAGAATTAATCAAATAGAATCCACGATGACATCCACCATAAAAGAAATGATGGATTACTTTGATACACCTATTAATACAACTAACAGTCCAGAATCGTCCCCCTCTTTTCTCCTGAACAATTATGATTAAAAAACAACCAGGAGATCAAGTCTGCAACAGGCAAAATGGAGGAAATTCCAACATCAATGAACCACACAACATCTGGAAATTAGGAACACTAAATGTTAGAGAGATTAATTCACAAGCAGACAAAATAGCAATTCCAGAATATGGACACGAACAACAATTGGACATATTGGGAATCACTGAAACCTGGCTTCCAGATAATAAAAATGGCACGACGAGGAAGGAAGATTTCAAAACTGGTCAACAAAATCAATACAACAATCATACGGAACAGGAGTAGCATTCTAATAAAGAAAAAATGGGCAACACACATCTTCAGGATCGAGTAATGCATCAACTGGGGAATCGCATTAGACATTGCATTCAAAGGACGAATCCAATATAGGATACTAACAATCTACAACTCATCTGATGTGGCAAACAAACAAGACAGAAGAAAATTGTTAGAATGGTGCAAAACAAAAATCAGCGAGGCAAAAAGCAACAATATATTTATAATAGTAATAGGTGATCTCAATGAAGTAGCTGACCATCAAAAAGACTGAACAATAGAAAAAGATAAAGGAAACAAATCCAAGCACTTTTAAACTTATTAGAGGCCTTCAACTTCATAGACACATTTCGACAGGTCCACTTCAAAGAAAGAAGCTACACATACATCAGAACAAAGTCAAACTATGGAAACAGACTGGATTATATATGGGTTTCTAGCCCACTTCAACTATACATCATAAACACAAAACATATTGAGATGGAAACAGTAATTAGAACAGATCACAGAATGGTAGTCACACACCTCGAGACACCACACACTTCCTGGAGTAAGCTAACCAATAGGAAAAACAATACACAAAACAACATAGATTACATGAACTCTAGCCCTAAACAATGGACGAAGTTCACCAGGAAATTGGAAGGAATATTAGCAGAGTTCCTCAGAAAAGATGCCAAAATGGTAGAAGAAATACGGGAATATCTCAAAGAGTTGATCAAGATAGCAGCAGAAAATCACTTAAAAAGAAACGAAGAAGAAAAAACATCGGCACCATCCATAAGTCCAAATACAAGAGGATTATGCAAAAATCACTCAAGATCAGTAGATTATACAGAAAATGTCTGGC
>CAJVPT010002791.1:0-16721 GCA_910592055.1 Acaulospora colombiana
TAGAAATTAACAGAGGTGACAAAATCAAAAGATCGACATACCTACAAAGGCAAAGAAACAGGGCTAAGATACTGGAAAATCAGTCCTGTCAAGTACCATTAAAGAAAGAAGAAGTAGAAAATACAATGCTCAAACAGGTCTTGCGAGATGGGATAAAGTATGGGATGAAATAGTTGGGTTTTAATCTCTGTCAGAACTTAGAAAAGTGATCTGTAGTAGTGATCTGCAGGCAATGATGTTAGAAGTTGAAAGAGTGTTCACCCGAACTACTAATGAAGTGATAAATTACTTCCGAAGTTATACTTAAAAGGGTAAAATAACCTAGACGAGTGAGTTAGTTAAAAAATTAGCTTTAGTGTCTCATATTATATATACAGTTTACAAATGTTTAATAAAGCATATGTAACTTGCCTGACAGAAGGCAAAAAAAATAATAATAATAATAATATATAATAATTATTTAATTAATGAACAAATAATAATTATATAATTAATTAATAATTAATTACTTAATAATAATAATTATGGGATAATAATTAATGACACATTGACATCATTATTCAATATTAATTAATGATGCATTAGTTAATAATTAATTAATATGAATTAATTAATTAATGACTTAATAATTAATGTCATTATTAATTAATTAATGACTTAATGATGACATTAATTAATGACTTAATTAATTAATGTTATTATTAATTAAATAATGACTTAATGACTTAATTAATTAATGTCATCATTAATTAATTAATAACATTAATTAATAACTTAATTAATTAATAGTCCTCAACTCTTTTTACTGATCCTCTGATCACATATAAAAAAGATATTCACAAGAAGTTTTTATACTTCTAGGCTAATAAAGTCTTATTACTTTCTTTAAACCAACTTAAAAAAGCTTCAAGAACCATCTATCACCTTCACCCCTCTTGCTTATTATCTTTTTCAAACAAAAACTTAATCCCTAGTGATCTTAAAGGTCAAGAAACACCTTTCCTACCTATGGCAAGAAAGTTTTGAAAGAAAGAAGAACTAATGTATTGCTATCTCATACTGTAGAAAAATACTACAAAAGTGTTGTTATAGCAAGAGACAATTTTTCCACTCTCTTGTCATGTTTCTGCTTTTCATAGTGCCCATTCTTGATTTTTTTTTAGGGATTTTGTCTACCTCAGTTTGGACCTGAATTTTGAGTAGCACAAAGTTTTCACACCGTGATTGGGCAGACAGAACTCATATTAGTAAAAGAAGTAAACAAGCTCCTATTGGTTACTCCATATGTTCAAATGCATTTTCTCAGCTCCATAAGAACCTGGGGTTCACTATAAGTTATTGTACTTGATGTGGGTAGATAATGAACACTATCTACTTCTATATCTTTGGCTAAGTAAAAGAGAAAAAACATATTCTTCCCTTCTCTCTATCAAGAAAGAAAAAAGAAAACCAGGTTCAAAGGAATATAGAACAAGGATGATGTCTTAAAAGTGTCATATCTATTCTTTACCAGCATGAATATTGAGAGATCAGTGAGATCTTAGAATTATTCGTATCTAATCAACAATACCAACATGCAGTCGAACAACCTCGTGGTTAAAGAATATGTCATAATGAGACATTAGACAAATAGTTCAATCTCTACAGATAGTAGTATTTGGGAAAAACAGTATAATATTTATCAAGTCCAACAAGGTGCATACTGGAAGTACCAAGATTCTTCTTTCTAGGCTGGAGTTATCGCAATAGTAAAGAAGGACAAATTGTTGGATGATGGGTCCTTAATTATCCCAGTGCCCATTCACTTTCCCCTATATCTTAGAGCCCTCTGAAACCCCTGACTTATCATTACTTAGAAGAACATCAGTAGAAGATCCTATACTGGATAGGATATGAAAGAAAAAAACAAGAACTGATAGATAAGGATCACAATATAAAGGTACTAAAAGCAGTGAAGGAATAGGTATTGTGTCTTGAACTAATGAAGTCCTCAAAAAGTAACCAATCCACAGTATCAATATGGTAGTAGTAACATGGTTCCAAGTCACCCATAATCAAACCATTTCCCCTTTTCCTTCCAATGCCTTTTTTGTAATGCAGAATCTTTACCTCTGTTTAAATTTGTATAATCTTGATTTTATTTTTTTCCTTTCTAAATAGAGATAGTAGAGTAGGGTATTAAACATATTAGTGAAACAGACCAAATGGTCTGTAGTAAATATAGATTTGTTATACATATTAATCTCCATAAGAAATTTTTATCGCCCTAATAATCCTTTATTAGATCTCTGTCTGGAGATGGCTTAGCCATGAAGTGGTTCCAATTTATCATTAGTTTATTAACTTCCCACTGTTTTTCTTTTGGTTATATGTATCTATATGTTAAACTTTGCTAATAAACTTGGTCAAGCCAGTTTATAAAAAAAAAAAAAAAAAAAAAAAAAAAAAAAAAAAAAACTTAATTAATTAATGTCATATTTAATTAAAATTTAAATGCAGATGATTAAATATCTGCATTTAAATTTTAATTAATTTTTAAATGTAGATTGAATTAATTGTATGTTTAATTAGTAATTATGGGGATCGATGCTTAAAATCCAGCACATTATACCCATGTCACCTGGCACCAACATCATAACATATTATATCATGATCTCAGAGTGCATATCTGTGAACCCAGAGATTTGTAACACCTCCCGAGATGCTCTCATCATTCCTCGTGATTGCTGGAGCATAAGAACTCAAACTTCAGTTTCAGAATAGCACTTTATTATAGGGTCGACAAGCATAAAGGCTTGGGGCTATGCTTCAAGTTTGGTTATTTGAGTTTTATTTTTCTATAAAAAATAGTTTTTTGTTTAAATAAATATTGTTTTTATTTAAAAAAAATTCATTTTTTAAATAGGTTAATTTTAAATAGTATAAAGGTTTGAACTATTTTTCAAGTTTAGTTATTTATGTTTTGTTTTTTTTAAAAAATTATAAAAAATTATAAAAAATGATTTTTTTTATTTTAAAAAAAATAGTTTTTTATTTAAAAAAATTCATTTTTTAAATAGTTTAATTTTAAATAGCGTAAAGACATAGGTTATACTTCAGGATTAGTTATTTGAGTTTTACTTTTTTTAAAAATTTAAAAATTGTGTTTAATTTTTACAAAAAATAGATTTTATTTAAAAAAAAACTGTTTTTATTAAAAAAATTTTATTTTATATAGTTTAATTATAAATAGCATAAAGGTTTGTGCTATGTTTCAAGATTAGTTATTTAAGTTTTACTTTTTTTAAAAAAATAGTTTTTTATTTAATTTTTTATTAAAAAAATTTATTTTTTAAATAGTTTAATTTCAAATAATGTAAAGGCTTAGGCTATATATCAAGTTTAGTAATTTAAGTTTTACATTTTTTAAAAAATAGTTTTTTATTTAATTTTTTATTAAGAAAATGGTTTTTTATTAAAAAAATTTTATTTTTTTAATTATAAATAGTGTAAAGGCATAGACTATACTTCAAGTTTAGTTATTTACATTTTATTTTTTTAAAAAATTTAAAAATTGGGTTTAATTTTTACAAAAAATAGATTTTATTTAAAAAAAAAACTGTTTTTTATTAAAAAAATTTTATTTTATATAGTTTAATTATAAATAGTATAAAGGCTTGGGCTATATTTCAAGTTTAGTTATTTAAGTTTTACTTTTTTAAAAAATTTTTAAAAATAAAATTTTTATTAAAAAATTTATTTTTTATATATTTTAATTTTAATTTTATAAAAAATTTTTATTTTTTTAATTATAAATAGCATAAAGGCTTGGGCTATACTCCAAGTTTAGTTATTTAAGTTTTATTTTTTTTTTTACAAAATTATAAAAAATGATTTTTTATTTTTAAAAAAATAGTTTTTTATTAAAAAAAATTCATTTTTTAAATAGTTTAGTTTTAAATAGTGTAAAGGCTTGTGTTATATTACAAGTTTAGTTATTTAAATTTTATATTTTTTAAAAATATTATTTTTTATGAAAAATAATTTTTTATTTAAAAAAAATAGTTTTTTATTAAAATAAATAGTTTTTTATTAAAATAAATAGTTTTTATTAAAATAGTTTAAATAGATTAATTTTAAATAGTATAAAGGCTTGGGCTATACTTCAAGTTTAGTTATTCAAGTTTTACTTTTTTAAAAAATAATTTTTTATTTAAAAAATAGTTTTCTATTTAATTTTTTATTAAAAAAATTCTATTTTATTAAAAAAATTCTATTTTATTTAATTATAAATAGTATAAAGGCTTGGGCTATGCTCCAAGTTTAGTTATTTAAGTTTTATTTTTTTTAAAAAATAGTTTTTTATTTAATTTTTAATTAAAAATAAATGGTTTTTTATTAAAAAATTTTTATTTTTTTTAATTATAAATAATGTAAAGGCTTGGACTATACTCCAAGTTTAGTTATTTGAGTTTTATTTTTTTTTTAAATTTAAAAATTAGGTTTAATTTTTATAAAAAATAGATTTTATTTAAAAAAAATCTGTTTTTTATTAAAAAATTTTTATTTTATATAGTTTAATTATAAATAGTATAAAGGCTTGAGCTATACTTTAAGTTTAGTTATTTGAGTTTTATTTTTTAGAAAAAGTTTATTTTTTATTAAAGAAAATAGTTTTTTATTAAAAAATTTTTATTTTTTTAATTATAAATAGTGTAAAGACTTGGGCTATGCTCCAGGATTAGTTGTTTGAGTTTTACTTTTTTAAAAAATTTTATTTTTTAATAAAAAATAGTTTTTTATTTAATTTTTTATTAAAAAAACAATGGTTTTTATTAAAAAAATACTATTTTTTAATTATAAATAGTATAAAGGGTTGGAATATATTCTATGTTTAATTATTTAAGTTTTACTTTTTTTAAAATAATATTTTTATTAAAAATTTTTTATTTTTTAGATATTTTAATTTAAATTTTTATAAAAAATAATTTTTTATTAAATAATTTTCATTTTTTTAATTATAAATAGCATTAAGATTTGATTATGTTTTAGGATTAATTGTTTGAATTTTATTTTTTTAAAAATTTAAAAAATATATTTAATTTTAACTAAAAATAAGTTTATTTAAAAAAAAAACAATTTTTTATTAAAAAATTTTTATTTTTAATATAGTTTAATTTTAAATAATGTAAAGGCTCGAGTTATGCTCCAGAATTAGTTATTTGAGTTTTATTTTTTTAAAAAATTTTATTTTTTTTATAAAAAATATACTAATTAAAATTATTAATTAATTACTAATTATCAATTACAGTATATCATTAATTATCAATCCTAATTTCTAATCAATTACCAATCATCGATCCTGATCTCTAATCAATTATCAATCATCAATCCTGATCTCTAATTAATTACTAATATCAATCCCGATTTCTAATTAATTACTAATTATTAATTCTGATCACTAATCAATCACTAATTATTGATTTTGACCTTTAATAAATTACTAATCATTGATTCTGATCTCTAATTAATTACTAATCATTGATTTTAATCTCTAATTAATTACTAATTATCAATTTCATCTCTAAACAATCATTATTATTAATTCTGCTTTCTAATCAATAATTAATCATTAATCCAGATCTCTAATCAATTACTAATTATTGATCCTAATCTCTAATAAATTATTAATCATTAATCTCGATCTTTAATTGATCACTAATCATCAATTCTAATCTTTAATTGATTATTAATTATTGATCATAATCTCTAATTAATTACTAATCATTGATCCCAATCTTTAATTGATCACTAATTATCAATCTCAATCTTTAATTGATTACTAATTATCGATCTTATACTCTAATTGATCACTAATCATCAATCCTGATCTCTAATTAATCACTAATCATTGATCTTGATCTCTAATTAATCACTAATAATTAATCTTGATCTTTAATTTATCACCAATTATCGATTCTGATCTTTAATTAATCACTAATTATTAATCCCAATCTCTAATTAATCCATAATTATGATCTTATTCTCTTTTAATTACTAATTATTAATCCTGATCTCTAATTAATTACTAATTATAAATCCTGATTTTTAATTAATTACTAATCATTGATTCCGATTTCTAATCAATTATTAATTATCAATTTGGATCTCTAATCAATTACTAATTATTGATTCTGATCTCTAATCAATCATTAATTATTGATTTCAATCTTTAATTGATCACCAATAATTAATTCTAATCTCTAATTGATTATTAATTATGATCCTAATCTCTAATTGATTATTAATTATTGATTTCGATCTTTAATCGGTCATTAATTATCAATCTCAATCTCTAATTGATCACTAATTATCAATCCTAATCTCTAATTAATCACTAATTATCAATATTAATCTTTGATTAATTACTAATTATTAATTTTGATCTCTAATTAATCACTAATCATTGATCTCGATTTCTAATTAATTACTAATTATCAATTCCAATCTCCAATTAATCACTAATTATCAATTCCGATTTCTAATTAATCACCAATTATCAATCCTATCTTTAATTAATTATTAATTATCAATTACAATCTCTAATTAATAATTAATTGGTAGATTGGAATCAATAATTAGTGATTAATTAGAAAATAAAATTAATGATTAGTAATTAATTAGAGATCAGGATTAATAATTAATGATCAATTAGAGATTAAGATTGATTATTAATGATTAATTAAAGATCATAATAAGTAATTAGTGATGTAATCACTAATTAATAACCAATTAATTATGTAATTACTAAATTAATCACTAATTAATCACTAAGTAATTAAATTAATCACTAATTAATTATTAATTAATTATTAATCATTTATTAAATACATAATCACTAATTAATCACTAAATAATTATGTAATCACTAATTAATTATGTAATCAATAATTAATCACCAATTAATTATATAATTATTAATTAATCACTAATTAATTATGTAATCATTAATTAATCACTAATTAATCACCAATTAATTATGTAAGCACTAATTTATCACTAATTAATTATGTTTTTTTTTTTTAAACCCTAGGTTAAGCTAGGTATGTGTGCTTTATTAAATATTTGTATACTGTACATTTTAAATGATTCACTAAAGCTAAAACTTTACCTAACTCACTTATCACTGTTTTGTCTTAATATACCAAAACTCTAAGTGCAACTTTGGTAGTGATTTATCGTTTTGTTAATGGTTCAAGTGAATACCCTTCCAACCCTTAATATCATTGCTTGCAGTTCACTACTGCAGATCACTATTTATTGTTCTGATCAAACTTAAAACCCAACCACTTCATTTTATAAGTAACACCTTTGAGTAGAATTTTTTTTAGGCTTTCATTTTCTTGAGTTCCTTTCTCTGGCAAAGAATCTTTACTTTTGCGAACTAATGGTTTTAAACTGTGTATACTTAAGGGTTGATTAATTTTTTCTACTCTGCGGATCCTCTATGAATATTCCTATTCGATTATCTTTTTACATCTTTTATTTTAAATCTTTTTCCTTATTTGGTTGCACACTCTTTTCTGCATCTTTAATATCCATTTTCTTGTCTTATTACCAATTTTTTTTCTATGATATTTTAGATCTACTATTTCTAGAATTAGGTCTTTCCTTACTAGCCCTGTACAAAAGCTTAAAGTGTCTTGACTGGTTTTTGAGATCTGTTCTACTAGTTTAGAGATCTATTTATCTAATTTGACCATTTCTTCTTCATTATGGGTAATCAATTTTGCATATTTTTCTTTGCCTCTTTTTTTTTTCTCTTGTAAGAGCCCTCTGAAGTCTCTAAGGATCCTGTCTTGTTCTTTATTCTATGCTTCCTGTAATTGTTTTTTATATACTGAACACTCTAGTAAATATTCAAAAGTTTCACTTTGCTGACTGCATGCAATACACTTTACTTATTTGTAGAGGTCGGGCCTTCTAATTGCCAGCTTATTCAGAGTTGGTAGCTCGTCATTCATTAGTTTTATGAGGAAGCTTTTTCATTGTGATTGTTTAAAGGAAGTGTTCCAGGTGTGTTCTTCTTTCATTCTTTACCATATGAGGTCTCAAGTATGATCTTACTGTTCTATAATTTTATGACTCCATTTTTTTTTGCTTTTATTTTGTTGTGTTCACTAAAAAGCAGTTGTTTTATTGTTTACTTTTTTGATAAACTGTTTTATTGGATCATTTAGTATCTTTTCTTGCCATCTAATTTCTGTAATAATCTTGTATAAGGTCAGCTTTTTCCATTTTATTGCCAGGAGTTTCAGAGCTTTTTTAGCTAAGACATCCGCTTCTTTATTGTGGTGACCATTGGAATATGCCTTAACCTTGACAAGTTATAGGTTTATAGTTTTTTTCTTTACTAATTCTAATATTCATACCCATAGGGACCAGTTTTTTTCCTTTAACTATCTTTTGTGAGTTTGCTTTGGATCTTCTCTTTCTATTGTTTTCCACTTGAAAATATAGACCTAACTATCTGTATGGATTTCTACATCACTATCCATTGGAACCACCAGAAGTATTGTGACAATTGCTACAAGTTCTGCGTATATTGAGGAGGACCAATTGTCTATTCCTGTTTAAAATCCACTTTTTCTGCTTATATCTCCCTCTGGATCCATGCTGCTCCCATCTTTATTTCTTCCTTTTCATGATTAATGAGTGATCCATTAGAGTAAAAGATTAGTTTTTTAACATTGGATTCCAGGTTGTGTTGAAGTATTTCTATTAGGTGGTCCTGATATACTCCTTCTATAATATTGTCTCTAATAATGACCTCTTCCTATCTTTCAATGACTACCTGATTCACTATATTGATTGGAGCCAAGGTTTGAAGGTTTGGATCCATGTTGGTAACCTTTTCCATTATTCCTTCTAGTGATGCCTTGGAGTAGTGATTGTTAGTTCTTGAGCTCTTCTGGTTGACTTTCTTGTATTGAAATATGAAACTTCATATATATCTTTCATATCTTTTTCTAATATACATCCCCTTTCTTGTTTTATACCCTCTAGACATTCTGGGCACTTTGTTAATATCGTCATTTGGGTATTATTATTACTACAGCAGTTGAAGTGTTTAATATTAACTTTGTGTTCTACTTTTGTCTGTTGTAGTTTTTTTCAGATTATGTGATCCAGCTTTCTTTGTAATTATCCATAGTTTTTGTCCTTTGTCACAGTCTGAATTAATTGCAACATATTCTGATTTCTACTTTGTCTAATCTCTTTTTCACGTACTCATGAGTTGGCCTATCCTATTCCTTGTGAGAGTTGATTAAAGCTTGAAACCATTCAGGAATAGGACCTTTACTGGTATTCTGAAATAGTTGAAGCATTTGCCAATCCTTAATTTCTTTAGTGATTTGATCGATTAGCTGGTTTACGTATAGCAGTTTATTGTTTCTTAGTGATGATATGGATTTTCTATATTCTTCTAATGTAAGGTACTCATTAATTAAACTATTTCCTTTGCTTTATTTGAAGATTTCTTGCCATTTTCAACTGTGAAAGGTTATTCTTATGTCTTTAGCCAACTTCATTACTTGAAGCGTGAAGTTTTCTTTATCTGATAAATGATTCAAGGAGTTGCAATTTATAGATTAAGTGATTTCCAATTCTTTATCTGTGCTTATTTGTGTCAGATAATTGTTGTGATTCCTGCAGGGCCAGGATCATTTAGTCTATAAAATAATCCTGTTATTTGACTTTCTCGCTGAAGCATCCAGATGCTTTTCAGGTTATGAATTTTTGGGTGATGTATTATATTATTAGGTATAGATCTACATAGGGTACTCTTGTTTTTGAAGAGCTTTTTATATGCTGCCGTTAGAGTGTTACATATTTTACAGAATAGTATACTATATTAATCCTGAATTCTATTCTTGAAATTAATACCCTGTTTAGAATATATAGGGTTTGTTTGTCTGTTAATTTCTTACTTTTAAGAGCCCTGGTTACTATGTTGATCTCTTTTAAAATTCTCTCTTTGAGTTCAACTACAGTTTTTTGATTGCCAGTTCAGATTTCTAGAAATCTTGTATGTTCTGCCCTACTAAGCTCTTTTACCACTTCTTTTTTTATACTAGCCTGAACCTCTTTTGGATAGCAATTAAGATTGTTAATAGTAATTAGGACTGATTTATTACATTGATTTGAAAATCATTGGCTTTGTAGAAGACTCTCACAGTTTTGAGGATTTTTTTCATATCTTTTTTGGATTTTGCTATCCATGTTGTATCATCCATAAAGGCTATAGCTGCATGTCTTAATTCTAGCCTTCTTGTGGTCTGTCCTTTGTGATTTAGATTCCAGGTGACTGACATTTTGTATCCCTTTTTTTTGTCATTCTAGATCTTGCAAAATAAAGAATTATAGAATATTCGCCATAGCAGTGGTGAAATGGTTTCCCCTTGATCAATACTATCCCCTGCTTTTATGGATTCTGAGAAGTTATTTTCAAAGATGACTTGAAATTCTCTGTCTTGAAATAGGCTCAGCATGATCTTGAAAAAACCCTTTGATATTCTGATTTTTTCCATTGCTTTGACTAGCATATCCAGACTTATTGTGTCATAGGCTTTAGTGGTATTTTGGAAAAGTATCCACAATTCCTTTTTATTTTTTCTTACATCTTCGCAGATATTGTTGAGGATTTGGATTGGCTCTGATATATTTTCTCCAGGGAGACCCGCGAAGTTGGGACCTTTGAGGATGTTATTGACTTTACAGATATTTTCCATTCTATTAGTAAGGATTTTTGTGAAATACTTTTTTGTAACTTCTAACAAAACTATTTGTCTTGTGTTTATTAGCTTACACTCTCACAGTTTTGGTTGGGCTATGAAATATATATGGCTCTGTTTTCAACAAGTGAAGATCATTTCTCATCCCAAGAAGTTATTTAACATTCTTCTCAGGATTTCCTTTCCATTCTGACTCAGTTTCTTAAGCATTCTATAGCTAATTTGTGACCATTCTGGTGCTTTGTTGTTTGAAAGTGTTCAAAGTATTTCATCTAATTTCTCTTGAGAGATTGGCTCAAAGAGATCATTATATTATAGTTCTTTGATATAATCCTTGGATCTATACTCCTCTTTCTAGTCTTTTGTAAGGCTATTGAAGTTGGCGTCTCTTTTTTTAAATGTTTCTAAATGGTATCACCTTAATTCTTTCTCTATTTTGCTTGTTTTAGTTGTTACATATTCTGCACTATCATGTGTAATCTTAACTCTGTCCAACACAATTTTGCTTCTTGTTCTGTTTATTAGGGAGTTTATCATTCTTCTCTGATTGAATTTTAAGTTATTGCATCGTTGTTCCAAAGCAATCTTGATTGCGTCTCTTGTTTTCTTTGCTTTAATCTTTTGACTGATAAATTTCAATCCCTCTATTGCATCCTGAATATTTTTTTTCAATAATGACCAGGATATGTTGGAGATGTTATATTGGATACAATAGTTTTTGATCTGATGGTTAGGGCTATATGTTGCATTATATTTATTCAATGTCAAGCTAAGGATCTGCAGTTTGGCTATTTCTCTTGATATTTCAGCCTTCTTGAAGAGCTCTTTCAATCATAGGGCTTTTCTGTATGAAATGAACTCTGAACTATATCTATATTCTAGTTTTTCTTTATATATAATTGGTTTTTTGGTTGCAAGCTTGTTGAAGGCTGCTTTGCAAATTTGTTTTTCAAAGGTTTTCCAGATCTTGTTTGCTTGGTTTTTTCTTTCATTTTCATTGGGTTCTTCTTTAAGTAGGGATTCTAATGTTGTTTTGAACTTGTGATCTAAGTTTTTATGAAAGGTTTGCCATTGTTCTGGAGATGTTCTCTTAATATCTATTCTTCTTAATTATTATTTAGGAGACTTTATGGTGTTACTTCATGTAAAGAGATTATTGTCATATAAAGTTATAGAAATTATGGTGTGATCACTTCCTGTGACTTCTTTTATCTCTTTATTATCAAATCATAATATTAGATATCTTGATAAGCTTTGTGATATCCAGATATAGTCAATTCTACTACTACTTGTTATGTCCTATCTTGTGGGAGTCTTGTTTTTTCCTTCCCATATGACTTGTGTATCTATAAACCCCCACTCATCAAGAAAATCAAACAATGGAATTTTAGGATGCCAAGAAGATTTGAATTTTGCTTTGAAAGATGAGGTTCTATCTTTCAATAGGTTGTAAGAGCATTAAAGTCTCTTATTATAATTGTGTGAAAGCCTTTTCTATGTTTTGTTTTGTTAAGGCTGATTATTTTTTTCTACACTTTTTTACACCTTTGCTTATTTAATGGAATATAGACTTGTATAATACAATTCTTTTTCTTTTTCATCAGTAAGTTGGCAGCTATAATGTATCCATCTTCTTCTTTGATTGATGCTACCTTTTTTTCTAGGTCTCTTCTGATAAGGAGACTAACTCCTGCTTCAAAAGGTGTGTCAGGATTGATGCTATAGAAGTGTTTGTAGACTCTTTGTTTATCAAAAGCCCATTTGGCATTAGCAATAAGTTTTGTTTCACATAGATCCATTATATTTATCCCTTTTTCTGTAATTTTTTCAATCAGACTTCTTTGATTTGTCTTATCTGTGATACCTCTGATATTATGTGTTCCAATTCTAACTACACTTTTTTGTATGTCTCTTATTTCTTCCTGTTCCTTTTTATTATTATGTATTTTCTTTTTTTGTTAAAAAAAATATCACGTTCTTTTTATAAGAATGTTGTTAAATCTAAATTATCATATTGTTCTAATGAAATCTCTTTTTCTTGTATTTGTTTTCTGCCCTTGTTATTAGTTATTGTTAAGAATAAAGTGGACATGTTTACCTCTTGTCTCTTTGGATTGCCTGTTGAACTATATTAGGAGTGATTGGCCTCTCTTCTACCTCTATTTATCCTGTGTGAAATTTTTTGTCCTTCAAGTCTATTTATTCGATTGCTTGGTTTTTCAAGGTTGATCAATATAAGTTGCAAAGGATCTTGATTGCCTTCTGTTTCTAATCTACTATTCTCATTAACTGATATTCTGTTGATAAGTTCTTTATCTTCTTATTGGCTCTCTATTACTATCTATAGCAGAATATCTAGTTATTTTATAATTCTTCTGTCTTACACTATTATTATCCCTTTGTTTTATTTGTCTTTGGTTTTTGGAGCATATGGGTTTTATAGTGTAGGGATAATGATAGGAGGAGGAGGAAGAGGATCTTATGGACTCATAGCCTGATAATGAATCTGAAGTTGAGTTATTATCTATATTGATTTTTTGAGATCTTTGATAACATGATTTTTTTTCTTCACTTATAGGGCTAATATTTTCTCTATTGCTGGAATTCTTCACATTCCAGGACAATTTTAAACCTTGTAGGAAAATATGTTGTTTGCATGCCTTATCTCTATTGTAGTAGGCTAATCGGTGAGTCTGTCACTAATGATCAAAAGCTCATGTAACCTACAAATAGAAGAGTTCATCCTTCTATCACATACACAAAACACAATATCAGAATCAAGGCAGAGGCGTAAAAAGATTTGAGCGAGTCTCAAGGTAGTTTTTTCTAAAACTACTTATAACTTCACTATTATAAGTCATTGAAAGAAGTTACATTTATACTTTTTTACATATAAGGCTATTATATAATCACCATGGCTATTCTAGTATTATGTCATGCATAAATTGCTTCTTGGTCAGCTAATTTTCTATTACCTCAGCTCATAGTTTTTATCTTTTTGATACAAATGAATTGTTCATGTATTCTTTTAACTTGCAAGGAGTATGGTGATAGTCAGCAATTGATTGTTTCACATAAACTTCAGTTACATCACGATCATCGGTCACATGATCACAGTGAAAATTCTAAACTTTGTTTGACTTCTTTGACCTTTAACACTATCCTCTTTTATCATGAAACAAACTATTGTAAAGTTCTATTTCTTTAATGTGTAAGGGTTTTTGGGAGTATAGCATGCTTTTGCCTGAGTACCATGTAGAGCTCTTGCTATCAGGCTGGTATATGTTCTATTTGTCCCCAATAGTCTAGCTGAGTTAATATTTCTATTGATTAGAATAGCATTTATCTCTTCATCTGTCAACTCTGATTTAGTGAAGATAGCTCTAGATGTTTCAGTATCTATAGGTGTTGTCTATGTTTCTGCAAGATCTCATTTAATATATTTATAAAGCTTGAAATAGGCCTTGATCCTAGTCTTTGTTTTAGCCTTATAGATATAGATGTTTTGAACTGTTCCATATCTCTTGAGATGTTTAGCTATATACAGTAACTTCTGGAAACCTTTTAATCTAAATCAATTAGGCTGACATGTCATATATCAGATCTATTTTCCCCTTTGAATTCCTAAAAGATTTTTTGTTTTTCTCTCTTTTGGTCATGTAGGTAAAATATGAAATATGAGAAGTTATGTTTTGGATAGTGAAATTATCCTCTTTGTGATTTATTTCTTCTATGTATTTTAGGACATCTTCTTCTTCTTGTACCCAAAAGGTCAACCATTCATTTCCATTGATAAATTCTTTCTTTAAGAGGTGTCTTTCTCTCTGTGATAGTTTCAGGGTATTGCTTAGATAGGCCTTGACTTCTTCTTCTGTTTTCCTGGAATATTGGCTATTATGGCACTGAGTCTATATATTCCTTCTCTTCCTATAAAATATGGATTTGTTGATGAAATGAAGTTCCTGTTTCTCGTATTATATAAGCTATAATCACTGATGTTGTTGCCTTTTATTTTCTCTTGAAGCCTTTGTATTTTGGCCTCTTCTCGTTTATAAACACTGGTTATTGTAATTTCATTATCTATCATCGACTTAGTATCTACATGTTTAGTGATCTCCATCAGTTGACTTTTCGGCTCCTGTAGATCACTTGCATTCTTAATAATATCTAGGAATTTGTCTTCTATATAGGATTATAGAAGATCTTCATTATTTTCTCTTTTCTTGTTGCCAGAGGTATAAGATATGTTGAGTAAGGATCTGCTCCTTATAGAATATTGTTTTGTTTATTCCTAAGATATTAACAATAATACTATCTAGGATGGTAAAAGTCTCTGATGCAGGAGTTGTTTCTTCTTTTGAATCTCTTTCTTTTTGCCTTACCAACTGTTGGGATGCCTATAGTTTTAAGGTTTCATCATACTTTCTTGAAAGCTTAATTAAGGTATTCAAGATATTCTCATCTCTTTTATTTACTATATTAAGAATACATTATGCCCTATCCATATTGGCTATATCACGTGATTATTGGATAAGTCATGCTTGGTGGATTAACTTTGTTTATTTGTTTATATATTTAGATAGTATTATTGGGGGTTCCTTAATCTATCTATTATACTAGTAGATCAATTGTGAGATAAACATGAGTTCCAGGTTATTTATCTGTTTATTTGTTGATTTCAGTAACACATGTGCTGGGTTTATTAAGGAGTAAATCAGATATAAGGAATGTGTTTTGTGATTAGCTAGGATATGTGTTGAGCTTATTTATTTATTTAAAGATATATTACGTAATTTATTGTTATGTCTCTATTGTCTAAAGATATGTTTATGTTCACATTATATACTAGTTGTTTATGTGTTGCTGATATATTGTTACTGATAATCTCTGGCTATTGCTCTTGGGTTCCTGACGTCCTCTTGAGTCTTGCAAATTTTGAGTTTTGACTGGTTTATCAGTTGAAATTACTATATTGCTAGGTTTCTTCTAATGTCTAAAAAGGTGTAAATCTGCATTGGCCTGATTAGAAGCTAGAAGAGTTGATGTTGGGTCCCTTGGCCTTACTGTAATTCAGATTTACTATACTTTTGTTTTCCTTTTTCCTCAAAAGTTGATAGATAAAGTACTAATATTGTTATTATGTACTCTTCTTCTGATGGTATATTTATAGAGCTTTATGTATTGCTTCAAGTGGGGTGATGTAGTTGTATTTCTCTTTATTGTGTTTGCTAAGCTTGAATTGTTATCACTAATTAACTATGTAATCATTAATTAATCACTAATTAATTATGTAATCATTAATTAATTACCAATTAATTATATAATCATTAATTAATCACTAATTAATTATAAATAATTATGTAATTATCAAATAATTACTTATTAATTATATAATCACTAATTAATCACTAATTAATTACTAAATAATTGTGTAGGTAAAAATGTGTTCCTAAAGGGGGGCAGAGATATAAGTCAAATGTCTCTCACTAGGAAACATAAAAATTTTTAAATTAATAACTATAAAAAAACTATTCACAATTGTTCTCTATTATCTAAATCATTGATTTGTAGCATTTTCTGATTTTTATTCCTATTAAAGTGAAGAGTTATGAATTTTGTCCCTCAAAAAGGGATATAAGTGATCTGTGAAATTTTATATGCTAAATACTTTAGAGACCCATCATTATATATAGACACTAATTAATAACCAATTAATTATGTAATCACTAATTTATTACTAATTAATTACTTAATTATCAAATAATTACTAATTAATAATATATATATATATGTATTTTTTTTTAATCCGTCATTAGGCTGGCACGGCTTATCTTTATTGTATATTTAAAATATTATACAATTTCAAAGATTTCACATGACAGCTCACCCGTCTTAGAAGTTTAACTTCTCTAGATGCAACTTAGGAGATGATATTTTGCTCTCTTA
>CAJVPT010002792.1:0-16720 GCA_910592055.1 Acaulospora colombiana
ATTGGTTTTCGGGCAATCTACAGTGACAAACTGTTGGCAATGATCCTGGTAGATAGAGATTATTACCAATCTATTAGAAATGTGAAATATTGTCCCCAAAATCAGACTTAGAGTACTTTTGCATAAAGATGAGTTAGTCATTTTGTGAAAGTCTGTAAAATATTATAAATTTTATTTCAATTTTTTAATAAAGACATGTCATTGTGGCATGATTGCGGGTTAAAAAAAAAAAAAGTAATAGATTAAATTAAAAATTTTTTATCATTAAAAATCTTTAAATGGATTTGTTTAAAGATTAAAGATATAGTATTATTCTATCTAATAAATTTTTTAATTTAATAATAATAAAAGATAATATAATATAAAAAAATGATCTTTTTACTATTATGAAGAATTTTTTATAATACTTTGTTATACAAAATTCAGAACAATATCAATATCAAATATTTTATACAAAAAAAGAATAATTATCTAATTTTTATAAACTTAAAAAGAAATTTATACTTTTTTTAAGACAAGCTATAATTATTTATATAAATAATATAATTTTAATTATTAAGTCTAAAAAAAACCTAAATGTATTCTGAAAGAGACAAAACAGTTTTATATAATTAATAACTCTTGGATTATTACTAAAAAATCAATTCTTCTTGTTATTAATTATAACCTTAAAACTCTAAAAATATTCAAACTGGAACTGTAAGTACTATAATTTAAGAAATTAATAAAAATATTTAGTAAATATCTTAATATTTAATTGTGATTAAAATAGAACAATAAAAATATAATTGATATAATAAATTAAAAATTAAAACTATAATACATGTAATAAATAAAAAAAATTAATCAAAAAATATATGCATTCCATTATAAACAAAGTTCTTATTTCATAGATAAAATACAAAATACAATATATATACCTTAATAAAAAACTTTGTAATATCTTTACAATTATGTACAAAAAATATTTAAAACCAAAACTTTTATCTATAAAATAATATATTTATAATAAAAAGATATAAACTTATTAACAATATTTAAAAAATATAATTAGAAAGTTATATATTATTACTATTCTATTAACTTAATAATAATAATTTTTTAATATTATTATCATAATTTATTTAAAATAAAATAAAATTAAATATTGAAAGTTTGAAAATATCTTAAATAATTCTATAGAATTAAAATACTTATCAAAGAAAACTTTTTATTTAAACACTAGTTCAATTAATAAGTTACAAATCATATTTTAATGTCAGAAATAAAAAGATATTTTTAATTACTAGGAAGATATCTTTTTATTAAATCAATTTTACAAAATAACAATGAATATTAGAAAACTATTTTATTTTTAAAAAAATATAAAATTATTATTTTAAAAATAGTTTAAATTTTTTATGATAAATACAAGAAATTTATTTCTTCTAATTCAAAAATAT
Organism: Acaulospora colombiana; assembly: GCA_910592055.1. Lineage (NCBI taxonomy): Eukaryota > Fungi > Glomeromycota > Glomeromycetes > Diversisporales > Acaulosporaceae > Acaulospora > Acaulospora colombiana. The sequence goes on from CAJVPT010002792.1 coordinate 1,443, forward strand.
ACTTAAGAAAACAATAAAAAATTAGAATCTTTAATAAAAAATTATTATAAAACATAAACTGAACAAGTTAAAACATATAAAATAAATCAATATTACTAATTTTTAAAAAAATAAAATATATTGTAAAACCAATTTTAACACTTCATATAATAGAATAAAAAAGATTAAGTTCTTAAATAACAAGATTTATTTTATTCTATAGTAGCTTTAATACAATCTTATTAGTAATTACTCTCTTGTTTATTTAGATATAACAGTTCTATATTTGAAATATTACTTATATAAACCTATTTTTTTTATAGCTAAATAGATAAAAGAATTCAAGAAAATAAAAGTAAATTCTTTTTTTAGATAATAATATAGATTTTTAAATATTTATAAGCTATCAAAGAATAGTTTTATTTATTATCAACTTTATTAAAATAGAAATATAAATAAATAATTGAGAAATCTTATTAATTAAATAAACTATTTAATTAAAGAAATATTAAAATAATTAATATATATTCTAAAATATAATACAATAAAAATAAATATTTATTTTATATTTTATATAGATAAATTTTTTAAAAAGCTAGCAAAAGACAATGAATTAGAAATAAAATTTAGGCTGGTCTTAATAATGAATAATAAAAATATTAAACAATTCTTAACAAGAGTAATATTATAATTATTAATATTTAAAATAAATATATTGACTATTCTTACTAATATATAACTTCTTAAAGTACAACTGTTTTATTTGATATAATTGTAGTACTATTATTATAATTTATCTATTTACAAATAGATATATTAATAAATAAATAAATAAATAATATCAAATATTACTATGGAATAAAATCAAAGACTTAATTTAAAAAAAATCTTATTTTTAAAATTAAGAAGATCAATATTCATAGTATTAACAAGTTTCATAGTAACTCTTTTCCATAAATCTATAATTACCACTTCCAAAGAAACATTTCTTTAAAACTTTATATTTTGAGAGTAATAAAACTTCAAAACTTTTTCTAAAACATCTGCTTCATTTAACAGTAGTCATACTTTACCTTTTTTGTTTACCTTTTCTTTTCATAAACCTTTTACTTAAAAAGTTAATAGTAAGAAAGCTTTTCTAGGAAAAAGAAATCAGAAGAAAAAATATTCACGATCTCTTTTTTATAGAGGTTCCAAAGTTCAAGAAGAAGTTTGAGTCAATAACTCCATATTAATAGTTAAGTTAACATCAATATCACAGATAGAAATGGCTTCTCTCTCAGCATATAATAGTTTTCTTGATTTTTCTGAAGAATTTTACCTACCCTAACTTGACCCAGAATTTTTTGTTATACTAGATTTTGGACAAATTGATTGGCTAAAGTCTGGGATTATTGTTTTATGGTTAGTAGAAAAATAAACAAGAATATACGTAATATTGAATATGAATATATTTTTTAAGTTCTATAAGAATTTTAGGTCTATTATAAGTCACTGGCTAGTTATGCAGGTAGATAAACATTATATGGACTGTGATCTCCTCTCTTATATTAATCCTGAAAGTGTTAAGGCTATGGAATAAGCATGTTCAGAGACAAAATTGAGTGAAAAGCTATTATTAGGTATCTTTTTATTCCTTTCCTTACTTTCTTTTCTTATAAATATTTTCAACTTTTCCCCTCTATTTTAATTTTTTTTTTAATATTAACTAACTACAAGACTAATACAAGAAACCCTAACTAATGATAGATCCCTAAAATATTTAATATATAAAATTTCATAGATTACTTATGTCCCTTTTTGAAAAACAAAATTTATAGCTTTTTACTTTAATAGGGACAAAAGTCAAAAAATGCTATAAATCAATAATTTGAATAATAGAGAACAATTGTGGATAGTTTTTTTATAGTTAATAATTTAAAAATTTTAATATTTACTAGTAAGAAACATTTGACTTTGTCAATGCTTTCCCTTTTAGGTACTCATCTTTACTCACAACACCAGAGAGTATTGGAAATCTTGAGCAAGTCCTAGCATATAAAACTTCATCAGTAGGTGACAATAAGCTAATTGATAGATGTATTGATATATTTTAGATAATATTGATTTTTGATTATAGGGATAAGTCAACAATATACAACCTGTATATCTCATTTATTCCCAGCTTTGTTTTCAAAAGAGAAGTATTTATACTAGGAGATCATGTATTTTTCTTATCCTAATTAGGTTAGAAATAGATCAAGTCATAAAAATAGATAGCTTTTTGTTCTATTTCTTTTTAGTAATCTATAAATCCCAGATAATACAAGAAAATATTAATTCCAATTATTCCTAAATATGAACTTTTCTTAATAAAGCATTGAAAAAGATATGAAATAAGCTAGTTCTTAAATATAATAAATAGTATTAACAAGTTCAATATTATCTAGCTTTTTTTGCAAAGTAGCTTAGATATAAAAATCTAATAATATAATACTAATTATCAGATTTAAAAAGTTTTGATAATAATTGCATAGTGAAAATATATAATAGATATCAATATCAGGAGTTCTATTAAACAATAATTAAGAAAAGAATTAACCTAAATTAAATATTATAAAAGAAAATTCTAAATCTTTGAATTAAACAAAATAAAAATATAGATTGATTAATTTTTTGAAATTAGTTCTACCTATTTAATATCTTTTATAGATTTTTCAAAGTCAACAAAAATAAGAACTTCCTAATAAATCTAATTTATAATAAACCTTTAGTTCTAAAAATATTCAAAAAAAAATCAAAATTTTATATATTGACTATTTGCTTATTATATAAATTACAAGAAAAAATACTAGATTATTTTTTGAATATTTGATAAAAAGTAAATCCAAGAAAGAAATATAAATAAATTTATGGAATGAGTAATTTCTAAATTGATAAAGAAATAGAAGGCAAGAAAAAAACCCTATTAGAAAATAATAATTAAATAAAAATAACCAAAAGAAATTTAACAATTAAATAGAAATCTTTTCAATACTATATGTAAATACATGAAAGAAATAGAACAATATCTTGAAAAAATTATTTTAAAGAGTAACTTAAGATCTCTTTAATAACTATACAGTCTATAATTAGCGAGCTCTATCATAAAAATACAAAAGAACTTTAAGAAAAAGATCTGAAATAGTTACTGTGCCAAAGTAATAAACTGGTAAAGGAATTTAAGTAATATTAGAAAAAAAAAAAAAAACAAAGAAATGCAAAGACAGATTAGACATACCAACTATATAAGACCATAAAGAATCAATGACACCTTCAATAGAAAATATGGATAAAAAGATATAGAAGGGAAAAAGAAAAGGATTACACATAAATTATTAAAAAATAGATCTATCATGATACTAAATAGTTTGGATTTTAAACTGTAGACAGAACTTAGAATGATGCTTTCTATTTATCCGTCACTTTTAGCTGCAATTTTATATAAATACCAGCAACAAACATTGTTCCTATCGCCTTCCTCAGCTTTGTCGAATTAGGCCATTACATTCACCTCGTACAACTCCTATTTCCTTTCGTGATAGTTATTAACATTTTATATGTGCTCTCTGCGACACCTATCCCGAATGGTTTTTTGATTATAACTAAATTCCTTATCTATGCCAATGATATAGGCAACATAATATGTTCGTTATACATGTTTCACCTCAGCTAATTATTGGTATGTTTTATCTGAAGCTAATCTCGACCAAATTTATTAGAAATGAACTGAAAAATAAATCTTAATGGGGAAAAGCGCTTTACAAGTAAATTATTTCTATATTTGTTGTGCCGTGTCACGCTGATAGTTTACAAATTTTCGTCGACCCCTTTCGTAAGCAAGAAATTTTATCAATCAATTTTTATTTGTCTGACATTTTTTGTATTTAATAAGTTAATCTTTCAATTTAAACTATTTTTTCTAAAAAAATAAAATAAAATAACTGTCTTGTTGCATAGTGTCAACGAACCTTTGGTCCATTATATTTAGAGATTTCGATCGGAATGAGGTCAGGATTGGACAAGTAAAAAATATGAACAATATATGTATATATTTATCACATACTACATGTCTAAAATAAATAAATGCAGTATGAAAAAAATGGGTTTCATGAAGGAATTATACAATAAATGCAATAATTTCAAGGGCATATATATCAAACTCTATCAGAAATCTTTGCATTTAGATTGTTACTGAAATTTAATTAACAATTAGAAATAGCATTTACCGATGCTTTTTTAAAAGAATCACTATAGAAATCATTACTTGCACTGATGGCGTCAGAAAAATATTTTGAAACGTAATAAAAATTCTTGATAAATTGAACTATTAAATCAAAGAAAAAGGCACTTTCCAGATTTAATTAACAATATTGAGATTTTATTGATTTAAATAATCATCAAATTATGAATAAAAATATTATTTGTTATTTTTTTAAATTAACGCTAATTTTTGTATAAAATTATAAATTCATAATATCAAGTAGAGGTAATAATCACTCAGAGCATCCAAATAAACGTCAATCAATACATATACGTAGTACTTGTTATTTAAAAGAAAATTTTTATCGCAAATACATGTAGCATTGATTATAAACACTTTTGAAAAATTATCATGCTTTATATACAATTATATCTGATACAAATTTAAATTTTGAAATACTTATAAAGACAAAATTGAAATAATCTATTTTTATTTTATTAATTAATTTATTCCATGCTATAAAATTTTATGCGAAAAATTCCGAATAAAAAAATTGAAAATAATACACATCGATATTACCCAAAAGCGAAAAATTCTCACCCCTTTGTCATTTGTCATAAATTTAATCTTATAATCACTTCCATTATCATTTTTTTCATATTGATAACTGATTAAGTTGTTTATTTCAGGAATTCCATAATTTCAAGTGAAATCAGCGAATGTCCTTCATGAAATAAGGAAAAATGCAGATGGTCTTAAAATTGATTTACAAATGTCTAATTGAAAATTCTTCAAGATGCTCAAATCATTATTACAATATCAAATATAATGCTCTTATCTAGTGTATCTAGTTTTACAGTTATCATTAGGTTGTGCCCTTTTAAAATAATTATCACGTGCCTTAAACTTATAGCTCACGGGGAGTTGAATTTTTAAATCATTTGAACAATCATAAATGCAATTTCTAGGTATAATGTCCTTGTTTAGATTCATTTCTTTGTGTTGTCGACGTTTTATGTAATACACTTTCCCTCGCCTTTCAATATTTTCTTCGCTTTCGGCCTATTAACAAGATAAGTAAGTTCAAATTCATCGGGAATTTTCATGAATTTAAGAGGGTATGACATACAATGCGTTCGTTATAAAGAGTGTTTGTGAGTGTCAAACCTTCATACCAAACATAAATGTTATAATTCTTTTTATTCCCGCCGAGCACACCATCCCCGTAATTATGCGTCTCTTTAATCTCCACGAGTTCCGAGAATTTTACTAATTTCTTTACATTATTAACTTTTAGAGTTTTGCATCCCTGAGGAGGCTGAGACGAAAATTCAACAGTGTATTCCTAAGCGTGGATGAATAATGGTGAAATTCATGGCCAAATAAAATATTATTTATGCACAAAACAAAGAAAAAACAATCTATATTATTTACTTCCTGTGCAACCTTGTTCGTGCCAAATGACTCAATACAAAGACTTTTAGCCAATGATTTGGCACATTCGTGATAATAAGTACTTTTTTTGGTTTCGTTCTATAAAAGGTTTGGGGTAAGTATAATAGCATTATTTTTCACTGCCATACGTTTTTGTATTTTCAAACACAAATTTTAACTTCGGGAAAAAAAATAATAGTAGTTACAATATTTCCAACAGTTCCAAAAGTGATTGTTAACACTTCGTACGACACATTAGGTCTTTTAGGCATACTTAAGCCTTCAACCGGTAGGAAGTATAAGGATGATTTAGATTTATGTAACATTTTTTTCTTTGCTTCGGAGGGAATGCTATCTGCTATAAATAGAGAATAATGTAAACAGCTTTCCACTATCACGTGATTTATCGGAAATCTGCAAATGCAAACACGTGATGTACTATGAGCGTTGATTACAGTATTTTATCAAAGATACTGTATATAGGATACATATAGGAAACAATCGTGTTTGATAATCTCTTGCAGAACAATGGAATGTGGGTTTGTTTTCATGCACCCAGACAAAAATAGATAATCATCGTAATCTGTGAGCGACACTTACGCCCGAGCGCAAATGATCTCACGACAAAAAAGGGATAAAAATTTTTTTAAAATTATCCCAAATCTGGGATCAATTATCTATATTTTTTAAGACTTTCATTTAAATAAGCATTTAAAAGTAATACACCTTCAAATATCTCAACTAAATAAATCATGGTTTCCAACATATCGTTTAAAAAAATTGTACTCTAATTCATAGTGAAGATTATTTATTGCAAAGAAACTTGGATATTGCGAATTAAAGAGAGTTAATTCTCAGTAATGGATAATTTTAAAAACTATGTAGCATAAATAACCGGGAATTCAATGGGTCTTAATAAATACCACCACCGCAATAGCCTGATACTAAATTCGGCGATATATAGTCTGATTGTCATCAGAAATTTGTCTTTTATATATCCCAAAGTTCTGCCAAAATTAGGTGTACCTCCCAACAAGTACCATCGTTGCAACGGCCCAATCAGAATTTCATCATTTCCCTTCAAACTATCAGCAACGCCGTTCCCTCTTCTTTCAGCACGCTTCTCTGCCTTTCTAATTCTTTCTTTCTCCTCCACTCGTGTTTCGCACCACACTCCGCGCACTGCGAAACGCGCATTTATCTTGAAGCTTTCTATTGAATTTCCTCCCAATTCTCTATGAATTCCTCGTACTAAATTAATTGTTCTTAACACCAATAGCATATCCCTAGGTAGAGATTCTAAAAATTCAAAGAATTCGTTCAGAGTTATGCTTTTCAGATGTTCATGCACCATTGCCCTTTCCTCAGCTGACATATCTTCTCCAAGAGGTGTGGTGGAGTCAGGTATTCTTTGAGTAAATATTAGCGGCAAAAATTTTATATACTTTGGTGTACCCATCTGTTCAGCAGTTTTCTTTAACAAATTTGAATCGTTGAGTATTAACGCTTTCCATAGATCGCAATAAGTTCGACGAAAGTCGTCTGACAACTCCCTGTACAGTCCATGATCTAACAACACAACTTGAGCTTTTTTAGTTTTTGGAGAAATGGTTACTAAAGCATTCCCAGGATGTGGATCACAATGTACCACTCCATGACAAAATATCATCTCAGCGAATATTTCCAGCAATAAGTTTCTCACCCATTTAGGATTCACACCTATTGATTTTAATCCTGCCACATTATTTACCTTAACACCCTCGACGTATTCCATCGTAAGTATCCTCTTTGTCGTTAACTCCCACACAATATCTGGCACAGTCAATTCATCCTTGCGGTGTTTGAATCGTTGTTTGGTTAGCTCTCCGTTTCTTGCTTCCCTCAGAAAGTCAAACTCCGAAATCAAGTTTTTTTTGAATTCCGTGATGATCCAAGTTAATTCAAATTCCGGAAAAAAATAAGATATCAGATTGGACATCGATTGCATCGTCCAGACATCAACATTAAATAATCGAGATACGTCGGGGTATTGAACCTTTACGGCCACGTCTCGTCCATCTTTGGTTCTTGCTGTATAAATTAGTAATGCCCATTCGCGCAAATGGTTTTGATTATCATTAATATTACAGAATAATATATATATATATGTGTGTGTGTGTGTGTGTAAAGGGAGAATAACAAGAACAATACCCCCCAAAAAATCATAAGGACATTTTGTCATGTAAATATAAACTTGTAAGCACGGTTGTCCCTTTACCTTTGTGCACTTGAGCCAAAGATGCAGCCGCGATCGGTATCTCGATAAATTCAGCGTATAAATCTTTTGGCGTTAATCCACCAAATTCTTCTTCAAACACCTTGTTCACATCACCAATACCCCTAAAAGGTGCTTGATCTTGTAATACTGATAATGTCTCAGTATATTCTCGGGGTATTATGAATGTCAGTGATGCTAGATGTTGAGCCCCTGGAAAATTATGTGACAAACTTATATATGTGCATATTAAAATAACAAGGAATACGAGATTTTAGAATAAGTAACAAACGGGTAACCTTTAACATATATTCCTGTATGAAGCCTACAAAGTCCTAACAATCTTTTCGCAACTCGTAGATGGACCACCTTTTGCGCCGATTTATAATCTTGTGATTTGTAATCTGTATTTCTATACCTAAAATATAACCATTTATAGTCTAACATACATAAACAACTAGAGTAGAACAAAAAGAAAAAAAATAGAGTAAAGAAGGTGGTTAATAACAATTATGTACTTACAGTCTTATTATCATTCCGAATCAATCATACCATGTAGCCAGAGTCACCGTTGATCGAAACAATCCTGCGCATACAAGCGTAAATTGATCTCTATAATTCTCTGACCAAGTTACAGCCACCATCGTAGTTGCAATGGCTATACCTAATGCGCCTGTACCAACCCGATTGATTATTTTTCTAAATTTAGCCAATGACACAGCGTTAGGTCTCAGCACCTGATCGCTGCTTAATAGCCTTGGCGAACTTGAAAGTTTATATTTTGATGCATTTTTTGAATTAGAGTAGTATGACAAGTTGAATGATTTCGGAAAATTTGATAATGTTTTTGATTTACATATCAAGGAAGCTAGGTGTTTCTGTTGATGTATGCTACTCAAATTGCATGTTCCTTTTAAATTTACCCATAAGAGGCGGTTCGAAAATGCAAAACGGGAAATATTCATTTCAGTAAAGAAACGTGTCGGTAAAAATTGTGTGCGACGTACCTCATATGGGTTGCATTGACCAATAGCACTGTTTACAAATCATCCAATTACAGTAGATTTGGAATTTTTTTCACGACTTCCTATTCGAGCTGAGGCGACGGCCCTTTTTTCAATTTCAAAATTAAAACTTCATAAAAAGTAAATTTAATTATTCGAAAGAAAGGATAATAAATTATACATAATAATTATTACTTTTTATAACATATAATATATCAATTAATTTTTATACGCTATTTATATTATAATATTTTTAAAAAATATCATATTCTTATTTTTATTCTATATATCATTTTCCATTTAATAATAAATCAAAATATTTTAATAATTTATTTTTACTTCAAAAATATTTTTTTAAAAAAATTTGAGAATAGTTAAAATTATCTTAATTGATTCTCAAAAAAAAATTTTTTTTTGTAGTTTATTCTTTTTTAAAAAAAACTTAATTAATAAAAACACAATTGAATTAAAAATTTTATTAAAAAATTTTTTATTTAATCAATTAATTTTAAATTAATATTTTATAAATATAATAATTTGGTTATATACATGATTGATTTCAAAAAATTTTGTTCACTTATTATATTTTTATTGTAAATTTCAACTTTGCCAATTTATAAATCTTTAATTATATAATCAAAAATTATAAAATTATTATACTATATGTAAATTATATTTTAATACTTGTTTTATTTCTCATATTTTTTTTTAAAAAAATTTTTTTATAAATAATTTCAAAAGTTTTATTATTGTCAAAATTTTTTTATCTTTTTATTAATTATTATATTATTTATAAAAATTATCAATTAAAACAAAAATTTAATAAAGAAAAAAAATTTTAATAATAATAAAACTTGAAAATTACATATAAATTTTTTAAAAAGGTATAAGAAAAAAAATTAATATTAAATTATAAAATATATAATTTTTATTTACTTGTATAATTAAGAATTAAAAATTTAATAAAATTAAAATTTATAATAAAAATATAATAATAAAATAAATAATTATATTTTTAAAAAAATATTATTATTTTATTAATGGCTTAAATATTTATTTAAGTTAAAATATAAATAATTATATTTAAAGATAAATTAAAAATTTTTTAATTTAAAATTATAATCTCAAAATTATATTTTAAAATAAAATTCAAAATTATAAATTTTACATTTATTAATTTTATTAGAAAAAAAGAAAACTTTTTTATTGATCACTTTTTTTAAAAAATTTTCTTTTTTAGTAATTTTTTAAAAAAGAGAAGTCAACTCAAAATGCTACACAATTTATTACTAAACAACAAATACAATATTCATCAATACTTTATAAACCTTTTTTAGAAATCAAAAAGTTTCAAAAAACAATACTTGTCTCTTCTTTTCTCAGTCTTATCTTTATTAAAGGAAAGAATAATATTATCAAACTGATTCACAGTAAGCTTAAAAGAGTCCAATATCAATTTTTTAAGCTTCTAACCAGGCCAGTATTAGTTTAAGCCTTTCTAGATACTAAAAGAAACTTTATTAATAATAATTTCTATTGATAAATCAGAAAAAAATCAAAGTCTATAAAGTCCAAAAGAGCATCAAAGACTTTTAAGAACAAACAATAAAGTTTACTAATTTTGTAAACACTCCTAACTAAATATCAAATCAAGTTATATGAACTTATACATGTAAAAAAAAATAGCAATAAACAATATAACAAGGTTTATTAAAAATTTACACATAAATAAATCAACCAATTACAATAAAAGCAAATCAATAATAATTAATTTGATAAACAAATATGATTAAATAGTAAGGATCATTGACTATTTATAATAAACAAGAATTAAACCAATAAATAAATTAGTTAACCTTATAAAAACTTTTTAAAACAATATAAACAAACAAGGATAAATAAAATATAATAAATCAATAATTTATTTTCAATCTCATATAATATTCAAAATAATCAAAATACAAAGGATTATGTAAATTATAAAAAAGAGAGAACTCCATATTCTTGATATAATAATTAGAATAACAGATAAACATGATTCAAAGAAAAAAATATGGACTATACAAATAATTTTCAATACTTTCTTTATACAAAATAACATTTTTTATCAAATCTCAGAATTGGTGAAATATTCAATACTAGATAGTATTCTAGCCAAAACATTTAATATAGAACTAATTATATTTATTAAAGCTACAATTCTTAAACAATATATTTTTTACTTATAGATCTAATGTCAAGAAAAGAAAAAGATTTTTTAACACCTTTTTTGGAAAAAAATTCAAACATATTCTTGAACAAGATATTCTCACAATCTTAACTTCTTCCTATATCTCAAAAACTCTTCAATAAAAGTACAAGCTAGATAACTCTAAAATAATAAATCATATTCAAGTTAAGAATTTTATCTCAAAAAAAGACATATACTGTATATCTAACCAACAACTATAATTGAAATTTTCAATAGTATAGAAATTGAAATGAATTATAAGAAACTGAAAGACAAATATGAAATAAAAAATATTTAGAAAAGAATTGAAAAAGAAAATATAACTAAACAAATCTTTTAAATATAAAAAATAGACTCAAGTTAATCAATATCAATTCATTTCACATTTCAAAAAAAAAAAAACATAAAGTAGAAATATTTATATTTAGGATATCAGGAAAAATAAAAAATGAAAAAAGTTTATCTTCAAGGAATATTAAGTCTACCTAAAAATATGTAATAATTTAAAAAAGATTTTCTCAATGATAATGCATATATAACCTTTAACTTTGATAAAATAAAAGATACCTTACAATATATAGAGAAAATTAATAAAAAAGAAGATAAAAATTTACTCTAATCCTTATATAAGTAAATAAATAACAAAATCCATACTTGTTACCAAAAAAAGATATTCTTTAGGCAAGAAGCCAAGGAGAAAAATAAAATTATAGTTGCAAAATTAATAGATTTAGATCATAACTACATATAGCAAGAAATTAAAACTGTTCTTCAAAAATATGAAAAAATACTGAATATCTATATATATAATCACTTTTATTTTCAAAAAAAAATTAAAGTACAATCTATTCTATATTAATCTGAAGATTTAAATAATAGATAGTTCGTTTATATCAAAATAGAAACTTTTAGAATTATTTTCATCAATATAAATGAGATAATCATAAAATAAATAATATTCTCAAGAACTGCAATATCCAATTCTTACAATTGTATAATATACATAATACTCACACTATCTTATAGCAAGAGTAGTAAAGAATACAAAGGTTATGGCATATTACATACCAAGAAATCCAGTTACACTTAAAAGAAGAGAATATGCTATTGTATACTTCATAACAATGGAAGATTTATACAAAGCATTAAGATAATATATTTTTATATATAGATACAAATTTTATAGAATGTAAAAAAATACTTCAGATAAGGAATATCATAATATAATAAAACTGCTCAAACAATGAATACAAGTAATAGTAAAGAACTTATCTATCTTAAAATATTACAAAACAAATTTTATTCAAGACAACTTAATCAAATAGATATTTGAAGTTTTATATGAATTAATAGATATATAACTTTAAAGAAGAACTTAGATATAAAACTAGTATCTAGAAAAGAACTATATATAAACAAGAAAGAAAGAAGACATAACACTTATAATAAACAATAAAATTCAAAAATAATGAAATCCTTTAAGTATCTTGTCACTGGTAGTAACAGAGAACTAATTAACTATCAAAATAAAAAAAGACTTACTTTTAAATTAGAAAATCCATATCCTAAAAGCAAAGAAAAGCAAAATTTTTTCTATCAGGTTTTTTAAAACCTTAAAAGATTAAATAATAGAATAAGTCAAATTGAGAAAAAGACACAAAGTCAATCTAAAATAAGAAAAAGAAGATGGAATAATCACTTCTAGAAGTAGTATTAATCCAATTATAATATATTAAAACTAAGCCAGATTCTTAGAAGAAATCAAGTTTATCTTATAAAAAGGATGTATAAATAATAGTATCATCAAATAATGATATAACTCTTTCTAATAATACTTTCAATATATCATTCAATGATCTCATTAATATAATTAAAAATAATACAATTAAAAAATTAGAAAATAAACATAATTTATATAATAAGTATTCTTTAGATATCTCTATTATAAGTAATAATATAATTATTGAAACATACAATATTAAAGATATTAATACTAGTCTAGATTAATAAAAGTTATATAAACTAACTAGAGACCTTGATATTGATATTCTGGGTATTAATGAATCAAAATTAGTCAAAAATATAGATAATTTTATCTTCAACTTACAATAAATATATAAGTTCTTTTACAGTAATAACAATAAGAGACCCAAAGAATCTGGTATAGAACTTCTAATAAGCAAAAGCATTGAAAAGAAGCTCAAATTCATTGAAAGAATAGAAAGTCATATAATAGAAGTCAACTTTTTATCAATAAGAAGTAAACTTTTCATTTATAAAGTCTATCTTCTATCAGAAAAAGTAAAAAGTAGATTATTACAGCAAATACTTCAAAAAAATATTCTAGATAATTAGAAAAAATGATTCAAATTATAATAATGAGAAATTTTAATATCGTTATCAATCCAATAGCAGACTAATCAATTATAAATAAAAAAATTTTATTATATAAAAAAATTAAAATAAGACTTTTTAACTTTCTAGAAAATTGAAATTATATGGATATTTAAAACTCCTAGAAAGAAGAAAACAATAATTTCACATAGGCAAACAATATATTATACGATAAAATTGATTATATTTGATCATCACTGAAAATAGTTTGAACAATATATATAATTCAAGAATATCCTAGTTAAAACACTAACAAAAAGTAACTATATATTATTATTAATAAGAATAATAACAAACAATCTGCTAAAAAATTCAGTTTAGAAGTAATACAGAACAAAAGAAAGAAGAATATCTAGTTCTATAAAACTTCATAGCTAAACAATAAAAAAAATTTAAGCAAAAAACAAAACTCTGACTTTTTTATATAAATACACAGAATTGTCAAGAATTAGAAAATAATATTAAAGAACTTAAGAATACTTGTCATAAACTCAAAATAACAATTAAGAGTATTGTTAAAGGTCAAAAAAATCAGACAAAGTTCAGAATTTTCACTGTGGTCATGTTATTGATAATCTCGATATGACTAATGATGGGTCTCTAAAGTATTTAGCATATAAAATTTTGTAGATCACTTATGTTCCTTTTTGAGGGACAAAATTCATAGCTCTTCACTTTAATAGGGACAAAAGTCAAGAAATGTTATAAATCAATGATTTGGATAATAGAGAACAATTGTGAGTAGTTTTTTATAGTTATTAATTTAAAAATTTTAATGTTTCCTAGTGAAAGACATTTGACTCATATCCTTGCCTCTCTCTTTAGGAACCCATCTTTAGATATGACTAAAGCTTATGTAAAACAATCAATTGCTAACTATTATCATACTTCTTACAAGATAGAAGAATATGCAAACAATCCATTTGCATCAAAAAGATAAAAAACTATGAGCTAAAGTAATAGAAAATTAGTTGACCATGAAGCAATTTATGCATGACATAATACTAGAATTGCTATAGTAATTATGTAATAGCCCTATATATAAATGTAACTTCTTTCAATAACTTGATAAAATAATGAATCTTTTGAATAGATTGTTTGTTATAACAGTGACATTATAAGTAGTTTTAGGGAAAACTATCTTAAAACTCCCCCAATCTTTTTATACCTCTACTTTGTTTTTGTATATATGTGATAAAAGGATGGACTCTTCTATCTGCAGGTTATGCAAGCTTTTGGTTATTAGTGACAGACTCATTGATCAGCCTGCTATAGTATATACAGGTATCTAAAAAAAAAAAAGAATCTATTCTACTTTCAATAAATAAGCTAAAGAAAGACCAGTAATTTCAAGCAAAAACTTTAAAGTCTATAGGAAAGTCAATAAAATTTAATTTCTATTAAAGAAATTATAGAAAAATTGTGATACAATAGTTTTAAATCATATAAAAAAGATTATTATAAAATTATATAATCTATATGGAAAAATTTTTAATCAGAAACTGGTTTTTTCCTAAATATAGATAAATCCCAGAACAGTTAAAAAATATCACCAGAATATCATATTATTGATCAAAAAAAATCCAATAACAACTCTTTTCCATTTTCCTGTAGTGCAGTAGCATAAACCACAGAAATGAAAGTAAAAGTTGAAATAGAAAGACCAAAAAGAATGCAATACATGTATGGTAGCTTACAAAAGTTTGGGATCATCTAATAGTATTTTTATAGTTTTTTGATTTAATCATTTTTTTATTTCCC
>CAJVPT010002793.1:0-16717 GCA_910592055.1 Acaulospora colombiana
AATAGTTATTGAATTTTTGATGAATTTTTTGTTAAACTTTTAATTAATAAATTTTTGATTGCTGAATTTTTTGATTGCCAAATTTTTGATTGCCGAGTTTTTGATTGCCAAATTTTTGATTGCCAAATTTTTGATTACTGAATTTTTAATTGCCACTTTATTGTCAAAATGTAATATGTCAAGTGGCAGCAATTGAAAAGAATTCAGTAATATTTTTATTATTAAATTTAATCAAATTTGACAATAATTCAGCTGCCGAATGACATAATTTCGACTAATGGAACTAATAGAATTAATGGAACCAATAGAGCAGGAGAAATTGCAAGAATAAGACTTCAGACCCTACAAAATGAATTCTGGTCAACACATCCCATTATAAACAAAATAGAAGGCCCCTTGAAAAAGCTAGACAACAATTTCATATATGATATTATATAGCTCCTAAGGAGACATGGATTTATAGCACACTTGCTACAAGAAACCCACAGCCTGATTCTAATAAAAGAAGTTGATATCCCAATTGAAGATATAATAAGCAAGGCTTTCTTCACCAGACATCAGAAAAACCTAAAAAAATACAACATTCTTTTACAGGGCAACTCCTCAATACAGATGGAACTAAAATACTAGAATATTGTCAAGTTATCTGAATCAATAAAAAATCCATTCCAGGATAACTCGAGGTTGGTCATAATCATATAAAACAAACTTAAAACAATACTGGAAATCAAAGACTCAAGTGACCCCAACACAACCAAAAATATCTTTACACAAGGTATACCCATCATTAAACTTTCTACAACTAGACCTCACTAGATCTATACAATAAAAGAAAGCATCTCAACTATTAATAAAAGACAATAAAAAATAGATCAAAACACTATCAAATACAGACACTATACACAAAACCAAAACAGCTCTCCATTAGAGGTATGCAAAGGATACACAATTAATTTTTTGAATGATCAAATATAAGAATACATCTTTATGGTCACCAAACAATAACAATCTCAATACCAGACTATAAAAGCAAGTCTTTAACAAGGAAAAATAATCATATAGAGAGAGAAATCACCTGGTGAAATAGGGTTTTCCCAACTCCCTATCTATCACACTTTATGAATATGCACATGCCTCTCCAGTTTAACAAGAAGCAAATATTGAAATTCAACCTCTGAAAAGCATATACTCACATCACAAACATCAGAACAAACTGCTTAATTGCTCTATAGAAAGCCTGTAAGCATTAACAACAATTAGAGGAAAGCTAGAAAACTATGTCATCTTTAGATATTCACTGATGGCTCTCTAAACAACTTCAATGGAAAATGCCACATGGGTCTGGGTTGAATTATTATTACCTCAAATTTGAAAAAGCACACTTTTTAAGGACAAGTAACAATATAACCCATCATCCATCAGAGCAGAAATCATAGCAATCTTACTAGCACTTATTGTCTATCTGAATACAGTTCAACAACTTTATATACAAACAACTAGGTAGCAATCAATTGCATCCTTAAGACCCAAAAGGAAAACCAGGAAAAATCATAAAAACACAAAAAAATTCAAACCTTCTACTTCAAATAATAGGTCTATGTAAATAAAATCAAATAAAACTTACCCTTTGTAAAATAAAGGGATACTCAGAAATTAAATACAATGAACAAGCAGACTACCTGGTATAGATTGATAGATAGAAAGGAATGAGACTGAAAAAGAAAGTGATTGAGATTCTAAGAATACAACATGGTTCCTTAGATATGGTTCCTTAATAAAACTATATCTTCATAGAAATCCCCATAAAACTGATCACAAAAAAGCTTATTCAAACAATTTATCTAGCCAAATGAAGACTCCTCAATTGAACAAGATGCAATTATAATAAAAGAATAGTAAAAGAAATACACTGACAGACAACTACTACTCTACTACAATCAACCAAAATAAGTAATCATTATACTGACCGGAAAGATCAAAAACTCAGAAAATTTTTTCTTAGTATTTGAAACGATAAACTGCCAACTACAAGTAAACTACATGCTAAACCCCCCTCCCTATACAAGGACAATAAATGCATTATATGTCACGAACCAGAGACCAGCACACATCTGTTAATCTGCAGTCAACTCAGATTCAAAACTGAAGATTTCCTAATTAACACTGTAACTTCCCATATCAAAAGCTACACAACACAAAAGGAGGGAAAGAAGGTTGAAAGCAAATTCACAAGCAAAATAAACTAGAGATATAAAGAATACTTAATAGCAAGCATTAGAGGTGCTCTCTTCAAAAAACTAGTCTTTTATATACAAACTATCATCTTAGACAGACTGAACAAAAAGACTTGTCTCACCCAAATATGAATTAATATAATCAATTTTTTATACAAAACCTGAATAGAAAGATATGAAATATTTCAGAAATGGAAGGCTACTATGGATAGCACAAAAAAAAAGGAGAAACAAGCAAAATATGTGTCAAAAAAGGAAGATCTATATTTAACTCAATATAAAGACACATAAAAGATCAATATATCAATCTGATCAATTATTTTATGAACCAGTAGTTTACAAATATTATAGACAACTATTTTATCTTCAGAATTTATTTTAGTACTAGCCCAGCTTTGATAGATTAGCCTCCTTACAAGGGGTGGCAACAAGCTATAAGGTGAATATTCCATAAAGGAGAATTATCTATTGAGCTTTATTTGATAGAAAATAGGTAGTAAATTCTAGGATAGTCTTTCTATATAATTTTGCTACAAATATACAAATAAAGCAAGGCTGAGCCAACATTTTTTTTTAAAAAAAATCAATTTTTATATTAATTTGGATTAAATAATGAACTTAATTAAAAATTTATTAAAATATTATTTCTAAATATATTTTTTTTAACAGCTGGTGAAGTCATGCCATGTAGTTTTTATTTAATTATGGATATGCTCTTATGATACAAATTTAATTGAAGAAAATACACTTATGATAGAGAAAAAACTAATAGTTCAGTATCTTTAAAACCCTGTAATTTGTTGCAGTTCACCCAAGAGATGAATGTTAGCATGTTATAACTTCACTAACATTGATATTTATATGAAAAGTGAATTAAAATGAAAACTGTTTTATAAGATGTTTTTCATGTTTATGTTAGTAAGCTCTATATACAATTGATTAGAGCCTGGGATCTGGTTCCTTGTTCCCTACTCTGCCTCACTTTCTGGTTCCTTCTTGCTCTTTTTATTTTTGTTTCTCTTCATCTTTTTGAAGATTCCTTGTGATTTTTCCCATTCTATTATAAGTTTGCATCTCAGCTTCCTTACTTCTTTTTTTTCCTTCCAGAAATATATTGTGGCTACATGCATTACAGTTCTTGTGGCCTTTGTGTCTCCCACGATCTCTTCGGTTACTTTTATTATTTGATAAGTAATTGCTCCTCTTATTATATCTCTCCATTCTATCTTGCATGTCCTGTCTATATGTTTTGTATGTGATAATGGTTTGAGTAGTTGTCTCCATCTATTTTATATCAGTTCTTTTTGTTTGTTACCTTCTGCTCTCACTACATATTCTTTTGTGAGGAAGGTCATATATTTTTCCTTTAGTCTTGTTTTATTAGGTCTACACATGAAGGGATAAATGTCTCTTTCTTCCTGTCTCTTGCAGATTATACAAGTTGGGCTCTTGTATAAATACGGTCTTTGAGTATTCAAGTTTGCCATTGTTAGGTGCTTGTCTAACCATGTTTTCTATCTAAAGGTTCTATTTCTGTGATCCTTGCAGTCAGTCTAAAGCAATGTTATTTTTATGGTATCTGTGTCTGCATAGTCATATTCCAGTCTACTTCTTTGGCCTTCTATCTGGATAACCATTTTTGACTGTCTTAATGTTCTCCACTTGCTGGCCCATTTGATTTTGAGAATTGTTTTTCCTACTGTTTTGGAGGGAAGATAAATGAAGGACTGGTTCTATCTTAGTGTTGTCATTGCACTGGTGGTGTTCAATTCCTGGATTGTGATTCTGTCTTTGGGCTTGTCTACTATTATAGTCACTGTTAGTTTGTCTACTAGCTCATTTTCTGAATTGCCAGAGTGACCCTTGATCTTAGTCCATACTACTGTAATATTCTATAACAATATCAACTCCTGTATTTTATTAACTAGACTTCTGTTTAGAGTTTCTAATGCTTGATTCCTCTTTTCTTGCTTTGTCCCATTCTTTTTAATTGCATTAATTGCACTTTGCTATCCATAATGAGATTTATTCTCTTGTTTGCACTTATTGTGCTAATCGCTGTGAGTATTACTATCAACTCTGCCCGTGTTAAGGATGGTATGTCCTGTGTTTTTACTTGGAACTTGGCAATTTCTATTCCCTCTTCCATTTGAATCACCTATCCTATTTCCATTCTACTGTCTACCTTTGGTTGCATATAGAAACTGTCTGTATAGATTTGAAGGTTGTTGTGTAAAGCTGTTTCTTGTACTATTTATTATAGTCTCCTAATTGTTCTTGCCAGTGCTCTGAGCTTTTTTCCAATCAGTGTCTTTGTAATGGATAGTAGATCTAAGTATATTGTAGATGGCGAAGTGTCTGGCATTTGTATTCTAGTCTTTTCCAGGACAAGCTCTATGCCTTTAGGAGAAAATTGAAGTTTGTTAATGTATGGCTGTCTCGTTCTATCCTCTTGTGACTTGGAAATATATCTCTTTGTACTCTTTTATACTTTTATATTAATTGATTGTGCCAAAAATTGTATCATGATGCACTACTATTGAGTTTTTGTACTGATTTCTATATTCTGGAATGTTGAAAGTGCAACCTCTACATTTATAAAGTGGTAATATTTGTTCCTTCCTAGTTATATGATTGATCAGAATTGTTTGATTACCCAGTACTTTTTTCCTTCTTGTTAGGATTGTATTTCTGTCCTTCTTGATTTTCAGCCACTTAATTTTTGATTGTTTCTAGTGTGGGAGCACTAGTATATTTGACTGGAAGCTGTTTGTGCTTGGACTACCTTCCTTGCTTCTGTCTTTCCCAGCTGACTCTTCATTGTTGTCCTTGGCTAGCTCTCTCAGGTCTCTGTACCATAGTGGCATTCTGCCTTGTTTGCCGAGTCTAATCCTTACTTGTTGCCAGGAGAGGAATCTTGTTTTGCTATAATTAAGCAACTGATCATAAAAGAGGATTCCTCTATGCCTGAGTGAGTTCCTGTGCTTGTTATATCACTCCTCGGAAACCATATCTTTAATTGCCATGCCTTCCTTCTTGACTGGTTTTTTAAATCATGTATTTTCCATTGGAGCAAAAGTAATTTCTTGCAGCTTCAACATATTTAAAATATCATTTGTCAAGTTTTTCCTTCTTCTGGTTCAAAAGGAAAGCTTATCTATCAGGATTGAGGTGTTGAATCAGTACTTATTCTGAATATGCTGAAGTCTAATCTGAGTGGTGATTCCACTAAGGTTGTGACTATTAAGTCTGTTGAATAAGTTTTTCCCATGTATAAGAATTTGTCTGTTCCAGAGATTGAATATTTTATATCCAAAATCTGCATGTATTATACAGTTAGGTGTCGTTGCTGATAATCCAGCTTTGTGTTTGAAAATTTTGTTGATTTACTGCTTATTTTTTTACATTCCTTTTCTAATAGAACTAGGTCATTTAGCAAGTATTCTATTGCTAGGAAGAGAGCATAATTGATTATATATTTTATCTGTTTGTCTGTAATTTTCTTCTATGCTAGTGTTCTTGTTGTAGTTTTTACTTTTTCTTTGATGATGTTATTTTGGCATGTCTTCTTCCCATCTTTCGATATCCATACCCCCAGAATTCTTGTCACTTCATGGTACTGCAGGAGGAGGATCTGTGTTTCATTTAGTTTCACACTCTCCTTTCTTGACTCTTTGCTTATATTTAGACATATCTGTGATGATTTCTCACTGTTGACTTCAATGTCATTTATCTTTAAAAATTCTGTTGCTTTATTGAGAATTGCCTGCATGCCCTCTTGGCTGTTTGCAAATCATGTAGTATCATCCATATAGGCTGTTGCTATAACCTCAGCTTTCCTTGTCCTCCTACTAGTCATCTTTCCTATGGTTGAGGGGTGAGGTCAAGGAGAATCTTTGTTTATATCATATATCCTTTGTATTTGTCCTTGATTTCTTGTAACAGGGGATTGTAGAAGATTCTTTATAGGAGGGGAGAAATAGTGTCTCCCTAATCTATTCCATCCTATATGGGATAGTCTTCTGTGAGGCCGTATACTATGATTACCTTATTATTTCTATCCTTTAATGTATTGTCTATTATTTTGACTATTTTTCCTGATACTCTGATTTTTTTGAGGACTTGAATTATAATATCTCTGTTTATAGAGTCATATGCTTTATTAATATCTTGACTAAAGATCCATGCTTCTTTTTTAAATTCTCTGGCCTCCTCCATTACATTGTTTAAATGTAAATCAGCTCCTAGGTACTACTTCCTGGTAGGCCCACCAATTGTTTTCACAGAGAATTTTGTGTCTTGTGCATGTTTCTGCTAATCTTGTTATTATAATGCTCATAAATACCTTTCTTGTCATTTTCAATAAAATGATGGGCCATGTGATATTAATATCACCCATCCAGTCTTTGGGCTTGGGAATTGGGTATATATTTCCTTTCTTCCAGTTCTCTGGAACTTCACCTATATCCATTATTTTGTTAAATAGTACTCCAGGAGTTTGATACCATGTTCCCTTAAGTTCTTCAGCCCCAGATATGGAATTTCTGATGGGCCTGGTACACTAGAGTTCTTCTTATTCTGAATTATTAACCTTATCTCTGATGTCATAATTACATGGATTGTCTCACTGAATCAGTCTTCTTAAATGTTTGTCTTTGGCCTATATTGTTGCTCCCAGTGTGAAAAGTCTTTTATGTTTAAGGTGTGTCTCAGTCTAGTCCAGTCTTGAAAGTGTTCTTTTATCTTGCTCTTGACCTCTTTTGGATCAGTTAAGATTTTGACTTCATTTTCTTCCTTGTACTCAATCAGTCTCTGAGTATCGATAAATCTTGTAGGTCAGTTCAGAATACTGTTGATTATTTTCTTTGGATGCTTCTCCAGATTCTTGTATCTCTGTTCAGTGTGTTTCTTAATCCTCTTCCCTTTTTTCTGTTCAATTTTGATCCTTGTAATTTTGTTCTCTACTTTCCAGATCTCCTTGGTTTCTAACAGCCAGCTATGTAGCTTCTCTCAATTGTGTATTATATCTTCCTAAAAAAGGTGTAGTTCTATTAAGAGAGAAATTGGTGTATTTACTTCACTAATATCTTTCTTGAGTTTTATCCATATTGTTTATGACCTTATGTCCAGATTTATAAGCCATGCTTGGCATTTTCTATAGATTTTGTTTATTTTTATTTGTTTTCTCATGAACTTCTTATATTTCAATTTGTATATGGTTCCTATGCTCTTCCAGCATCTTTTTTTCTTTAGAAAATCTTTTGCAGCTATTGTTATTGATACTTTGAATTGCTACCAAGTTTCTTCTGCTATCTGTCTATTAAATCTCAGGACTTCTTTTGCTTTTTCCTTCATTTTTGCTATAAACTTGGCCCATTGTTTGAGAATAAAGTTGTTGAAGTTTATCTTATTCTGCTCGTTATTTTTCCTGTTTGCTAATTTGAACCATAATGTGTATAGTATGCTTATCTGTATCATTATCATTTTGTGATCACTTTTGATAACAGTTTCTACTGCTATGTGTTCTGCATTTATAATATATGGGAGTAGAGGACTAGAAACCCAGATATAGTCCAGTCTACTCCCATATCCTGACTTTGATCTGTTGTATGTATAGTCTTTTGTGGTTAAATGGACTTGTCTATATGTATCTGTAAAGTTATATACTGTTAGGGTGTCTATAATCTGTCTTGGTTTGGCTTCTCTAATTTTCCCCTTCATGTGATCTAACTGTTTATCTGCCACCTCATTAAAGTCACCCATTACTATAATGAACATGTTTCTACTTTTTCCTTCACTAATATTGCTTTGATCCATCTGTATAGTTTTGTTTTGTCTTGCTTCTTTGATTCATTTGTCATATTGTATACTGTCAGTATTCTATATTGAATTTTTTCCTTGAAGGCCATGTTAACCAAGAGGTGCCAGTTGATGCATTCTTCTGTGTTGAAAATGTGTGTTGCCCATTTATTTTCCACCAACATGCTCACTCCCACTCCATGTTTTTGTTGGTTCAGTTTCATTAACCATATTTAATACCTTCTCTTTTCATCCTACCATCTTTGATTCGTGGGTAGCTAGATCTCTATTATTCCCAGTACGTCTATTCTTTCTCTTGACAATATTCTAATAATGATATCTTGTCTACCTCTATAGTGATTTCTTTTATATTGATTGTTCTGATTTTCCAGTAGTTTTGTTCTTTGTTCGTTTTTATCCTTTTTTCTTCTTGCCTACTAATAGTAGTGTTTCCTGCCTGTTCTCTAATCATAATTATTTTGGAGATACTGGGGATCTGTTTTGTTGATCCTTAGGCCTCAATGGATGAATCCAAGCAATCATTATTTCTCTTATAGTGAATTCAATTGTAAACTCCATTTGATTGATTCTGCTATTGATCAATTCTTGTTGTTGTCTGATATCTATTCCTTTGAAAGATGGTGTTCTAAAGCTTGATCTCGATGGCCATTGTTTTTGTTCAGTAGGTGATTCAATGATTTTTAGTCCTTTTGCTTTTATCTGTGAACCTTCTTCTAGTGTGAATACTTCTTTGTCTAACATGTGAACCTGGTATTTAATAGCATTCATGTCTATCTGGAGCTGTGTGATGGCCTTAATAAGTGTTTTCAGCTGTGCAGGTGACCATGGGCAGCCTTTTACTATAC
Source organism: Acaulospora colombiana (assembly GCA_910592055.1). Taxonomy (NCBI): domain Eukaryota; kingdom Fungi; phylum Glomeromycota; class Glomeromycetes; order Diversisporales; family Acaulosporaceae; genus Acaulospora; species Acaulospora colombiana. The sequence continues at coordinate 8,900 of CAJVPT010002793.1, forward strand.
TGGCATATGTTCGATTTGTGTTAGTTGTGTAACCAATAATGGGTTTTTTCTCTTGCCTTGTTGATTGAAAGCCTTGCCTTTGAGAAGGAGGAAGTTTCGATTGGCTGAGTCTATTAGTTCTATTTCTTTTTATTAGGTCCTTCTTTACTATGGTGCATGCATTGAAGTCGTGTTCCTGTGCCCCACATTCATAGCAAAGTTTTGTTAATCTTGCAACCCACGTAAGTTTTGTATCTTTCAGTGGCAGGGTGGTATTCCTCGCCTTATCCAAGTCTTGTGTATCTTTAAAATACAAGATAATGAATCATTTGTTTTGTTTAAGTTGGTTTAGAGGAAAATAGCATGCCTGAGTATACATCTGTTCAATAATTCCTTTCAACTCTTTTGTCGATGTCCCTTGTGGGAGGTTGGCAAGTGTTGCACTATATTGGTTCCTTTTTTTTTAATGATCCAAGTCTTGACCATTGGATATACTCCCATACAATAGTTGTCCTTGTAGAGAGCCCATGTTCTGACCTGCTCTTCAAACACTACTTCTTATATGAATTATATGATTTCTGATTGAACCATGCCAGCTGGTTAAAGCAAAATATATTCTATGACTGTTTTATCCTCAAATAAACTGGCTATATCCCTTTTTGTGAAATGGTTGGGGATGTCCCAGAGTCTGATGGATTGACTTTACTTTTAGGTGTGACAATCTGTGATGCTAATTTAAATTTAGTAGTTTTATTGTTGGTGATCTTGATCTCACATGCCTCTAGAGCCTCATGGTAATTGCTGAATAGTGCTACAATTATCTGTGAGCCTATTGGTTCCTCTATGTGTATATGCTTCAGGATTACCAGATGCCTCAGCTTGTTTTGAATGAAGTCAATTTTTTTATGTGTTGAGCTTCCTGGTACTTCCTTTGGATCTATGAAGACTTTGCCTAGGCAGAGCATGTCGTTGAGTCTTTGAGAGTGTGGTTGTCTTATTACTGGGGTTCTAGGTATTTGTTCCTTTTGTTGTGGGCTATTCCAGTGAGTCTGTTACTAATCCGTAGTGCCTCGCATAACCCAGACTTTTCACAAATACTCACAAATGATACAAAGAAGAGAACGTCTCTTATAAAGAACACTTAAGGAAGGCAAAGGCATGGTGATTAACTTGGCTGAAGGTAAGTGTCTTTTTATTGTGTTAATTTCTTTGTAATATCACTAACTCTTATCTTTATTCTCAATGAGGGCTGTTTTTCTTAACACATTCAGCTCTGCCTTTTCGGCATATATTGGTAAGCTATTTATACTTTTCTAACTAACAATGGGCTATCTACTTTATAATCAGCTATTTTAACTCTAAGCTTTGCTAAACTTTCCATACTTTTTCAGATACACATAGTTCCCTTATCAGTACCTGAGCCTTATCTATAATTTCTTACCTTGCAATACTCAATCTTTTATGCCAGACTTTCGAGTTTTTGGATTCTAGATTGTTATACATAAATCACATTACTCATATGACCCATAACACTTCTCATAGCTGTATCTATTGTTGATAATATTTTTCTAGTTATTCATGGTCTCTCTCCTCTCCTTAGCTACTGTCATTGTTGTTGATGCTACTGTCATGGGTAATGATGGTCTTGATTTCATGTTTATCTCCTCTATTTTATCCATGGTTTCAGTGATATTCTTCTCAGGATTCATAGTATTGTCACATTCCATATTTTCGAGCTCTATACTTTCTTCTTGATCTTGGATGAGGTCCTGCATGTCTTGAATAGTTTCAGCTTCTTTCTCTTTCTTCACAACTGTTTTACTTCTTTTGGTACTAGTGATCGTGTTAAATTTGTTTGACAGTTTGGTCTTCAAGAGTGGTTTTATAATTTTTTCACTGCCAGTAATGATTCTCTCGCTGATGTAATTCACAACTATGTCTTTGACTCTGAAAGATCTTCTAGACATGTTCATTGTAAGAGCTCTTTGAGAGCGTTGGGGTTTTTCTGTATGCTTTGATTGTTACCATAAAAGGAAATTTTCACAAATTTTGTTGAGAATGGGAAAGAGTTTTTTTTTTGATTTTAGAAATTTAATATAAAAACATGTTTTTCTTTATTATTATAGGTCCCTTTCAATAAACCTTTTATAAATTTTCTAAGTACTAATTAATTTGAAAATAATATAGGTTTGTTTTCTAAAAATTATTGGATTGAAAAAGTTTCTTAAAATCTTGATATATTATGTAATAAAAATTTTATTTGAGATATAAAATTTATTATGAAATAATAATTTTGTTTAAAAAAAAATAACAAAGACAAATGAGTATATACAATTGTCATTCTATATATTTATTAGGAAATAAAAGAAGTGATTTTTTTATGACACACAAAAAAAAAAATATCAAATTATATAGTTTTTTTGAATCTTTTTCAAGCTTTGAATTTATCTAATTAGACTAGATCTCTCAAATAAAAAATTATGAGTATTAATGCTAAGAATAATTCTTTTATGTGAAATTTGATAAATACTGATTAAGAAAATCAGTATATTAAAATCTTAATAAATAAAGATGTTTCAAAAATAAACTGGAAGAAACAAATTTTTTATAGATTTTATCTTAGATTCAATAAAATTTGATATTTTTTTTTTTTAATTGCTGGCTCAGCCTTGCTTTATTTGAATTTAGTAAAAAGTTACATATGTCTATGCTATGACTACATTTGTTTATCAAATAAAGCTCGATAAGATGAAACCTACCTCGTGGCTTGTTGCCACCCTTTCAGGAGAACTAACCTGCTAAGACTGGGCTAGCGCTATACAAAATTTCCAATAAATAGTAGGGGGTTGTGATTGATCTAATAGTATTATGAATGTATTTATTAACTAAGCTAGTGAATTGTTCTTTTATGTGTTTTTCTCTTTCTTCTATCCATGGATCTAGTGTGGCTGTACTATATTTATGTAGCTTTTTTATGACTCTTGTGATGCCTTATTTTTTCCAGTTGTGAAAGTCATCACATCTGTTGTGCCATATTTTTTGTAAATACTTGATGATCTTTTGAGTGAGTTCTTGGAGATATGCTTTTTTTGTGTTTTGATTAGGAATTAATTTATTGATTATTCTGATTGTTTCCTTAAGAATGCCTCCTCAAATAGAAATTTCTAGATATTGTTTATAATGTAGAGCAATATTGATTGAATACTTTAATAAGGTATATTTGGTTTTGTTGTGTTTGCTGAATTTTGTAACAGTTTTTTTTATGGTTTCAATGAGAAAGTTATCTGTTGTATATCAATATGTTTGACAGATAAATAGATATATGTTTGATTCTCTTTGGCCACATTTTATGCATTTGTCATTTTTGTGCAGTTTGGATATTCTGCTAAAAAGTTTGACTTTCGTGGGTAGTTCTTCATTCCATATTAGTAATCTAAATCTTCTTTGTTGTTGGTCGGACCAGTTGATATAGTGGTTGTTTATCTTGGTTGGCTGGAAGTTTTCTATGGTTAATGGTATCATGGGCTTTCCCAGTGAGTCTATCACTAATCTATAGTGCCTCGCATAATCCAACTTCTCAAGAATACTCACAAATGACACAAAGAAGAGAATGCCTCCTATAAAAAACACTTAGAAAAGGCAGAGGCGTGGTGATTGACTTAGCTGAAGGTAAGTGTCTCTTTATTGCGTTCTGTTTCTTTGGTATATCACTAACTCTTATCTCTATTCTCAATGAGTACTATTTTTCCTAACACATTCAGCTCTACCTTTTCGGCATACATTGGTAAACTATTTATACTTTTCTATCTAACAATGGCTATCTACTTTATAATTGGTTATATTAACCTTAAGCTTTGCTAAACTTTCTATACTTTTCAATTACACACAGTTTCCTTATTAGTACCCAAGCCTTATCTATAGTTTCTTACCTTGCAACACTCAATTTTTTATGCCAGACTTTTGGGTTTTTGGATTCTAGATCATTATGCATAAATTGCATCACCCACATGACCCATAACACTATTAATCTTTTTTTTCCAAAAAAATTTTTTTTTTTTAGTAATTTTTTTAGAAAAGTGAACCAATTCAAATACACTAAACCAAGCTATCAAGTACTTTCAATATACATATAACAAGCTATTCAAAAATATTAAAGAAAGAGGTATATACTACTTTACTAATATTCTTTTATTTCTTTTTCTTAAAAATTTTTTAGAAAAAAGAAAAAAGATCTATAAACTAATTTATAGTTAGAAAAAAGAACCAATATTAATTTCACATAGCTCACAGTCAGGTCAGTACAGTTTAATATCCTTTTTGATATTATAAGAAATCCAAAAGGTAACTAAACTTACTTAATAAATCAAGTTGCTTCAGTTACTCAAAGGTCAAAAGAACATCAAAGCTTTTTAAAGATAAAACAATTTAAATGTACATACATATATAAACAACATACCTATTTCCTACCTTGTCACATAAACACAAATATATAAAAAGTAAACTAGCAAAACAAGTACATATATAAAAGTAACAAATAAAATATATATGTATATAAATAACTTGTTATATAAATAAATTGATCAATACTTTATATAATATGATAGTAACTATCACTCTTTCCACTGATCTTCTGACCACACACAAAAAAGATGTTCACAAGAAGTTTTTATACTTCCTTACTAATAAAGTCTTAATACTTTCCTTAAAACAACTTGAAGTATAACTTCAAGAGTCACTTCTATCCTTCCCCTATTGTTTACAAACCTCTTCACTCAAAAACTTGACTCCTAGTGACCAAGAAAAGTCAAGTAATACCTTTGATACCAATGGCAAGAAAGTTCCCAAAGGAAGAAGAACTGACTGTAAAGTACCTGAAGGTCTATTTAATCCTTGAAATGAGAGGTATATAGAGGTTTTTGATAACAGAAGGACTTATTTTTCCCCTTCTAGTCATTTGTGAGCCTCTTAGAGCTATCGCTTTTATGATTTTCTGGGGAATTTTGCCTGCCTCAATTTGACCCTGAATTTTTGGTAGCACTAATTCTCACCAAAGGTGATTGACTGACACGAAACATGTTAGTTTTTGGAATGTAAACAAGCTCTTATTGGTTACATTCACGTGTTCTGATGACATCATTGGTGATTGAAAAGAAGGTTCTGGAAACATTTATCCCAATAAGCTCAAGTCCCTCAATGAAAACTTCTATAATACCAAAAGATCAAGCAATAGGTAATGTGGATTGCAAACTCCTATCTCTTATCTAAGTTTCTCAAGTGGTGACAAAGCTTTAATAAAAAAAAGCTGAGATCTAAATACTTTCCTTGGCATATCCCAATCTGATACTCACTTAAATGAAAGACCAGTTGGATTGACTCATCTAATACCACAGGTGGTAAAAAAGAAGATTTCTTCTAAGGTTCAAGTGAAACAAGAAGACTATCCCAATCAGGCAGATCCCTTTTGAGAAGAGATTGTTTTTATTTTTGGATTTTTTTGGTAGGCCTTGAATTGTCCCCTTTCCTAAATCATTCTTCTCCTTTCCCCTTTTTAACTTAGCAATTTATTGATTTTTGGGCAATCAACAGTGACAAACTGTTGACAATGATCCTGATAGATAGAAGTTATTATCAATATATTAGGGGAGTGAAATATTGCTTCCAAAATCTAACTTAGAGTACTTTTATATGAAAACAAGTTAGTTACTTTGTGAAAGTCTATAAAATATTGTAAATTTATTTTTGATTTTTCAATAAAGACATGCCATTGTGACATGATTGCGGGTTAAAAAAAAAATATTTTTTTTACATATTTTTAAAAATTTTCATTATAAAAAAACTCCAGAATTTTTTATTATAAAAATTTTTCTTTATAAAAATTTTCAAAGATTTTTGAAGATTTTCAAGTATTTTTTTTGAAAAAATTTTTATAGTGAAGATCTCTAGAGATCTCTGCCCAAAAAATTTCCTGATGTTTCAAGAATTATCTCTATTCTTTTTCTTTTGTTTATAAATCTCTTCACTTAAAAACTTGATTTTTAGTAATCAATATAAGTCAAGTAATATCTTTGATACCAATAGTAAAAAGTTTATAAAAGAAGAACTGACTGTAAAGTACTTGAAGGTCTTTCTAATCTTTAAAGTAAGAGGTTTATAGAGGTTTTATATAATAAAAAGACTTATTTTCTTTCTTTTTAACTATCTTGATTCTTTTAGAGCTTCCATTTTCATAGTTTTTTAAAGAATTTTGCCTATTTCAATTTGATTCTAAATTTTGGATAGCACAAATTCTTGTTAAAGATAATTATTGGTTGACATAAAATATATTAGTTTTTAAAATATAAACAAGTTTTTATTAATCATATTCATATATTTCAATAATATTATTGATATTTAAAAAAGAATATTCTAGAAACTTTTGTCCTTAGAAACTCAGGTTCTTTAATGAAAACATATATTGTATATATAATATTAAAAGATCAAGTAATAGGTAATGTAAATTGAAGATTTTTATTTTTTACTTAAGTTTATTAGATGATAACAAGACTTTAATGAAAAAAGTTAAGGTTTAAAGGCTTTTCTTGTGATATTCCAATCTGATACTTGTTTAAATAAAAGATTAATTGAATTGATTTATCTAATGTTACAGATAATAAAAAAGAAGATTACTTCCAAGGCTCAAGTGAAACAAGAAAATTATTTCAATCAGACAGATTCCTTTTAAGAAAATATTGTTTTTATTTTTAAACTTTTTTAATAAATCTTGAATTGTTCTCTTTCTAAAATAATTTTTTCTTTTTCTCTTTTTAACTTAGCAATTTATTGATTTTTGAATTAATTAATAATAACAAGCTATTAAAAATAATCCTGGTAGATAGAAGTTATAATCAATTTATCAAGAAAGTTTAATATTGTTTTTAAAATCCAATTTAAAGTACTTATGTATAAAATAAGTTAGTTGCATTGAGAAAGTTATAAACTATTATAAATTTTGTTTTAATTTCTCAATAAAGACAAGCTATTATAATATAATTGTAGGTTAAAAAAAATTTTTTTTTGTTATTTGTTATTTTTTTTTTTTAATTTGTAATAATATTATAGTAACATATTTTATTTAGAAATTGATTAGAGATCCAATAAAATTATAATTTTTTTATAATATGTCAATTTATTTTATATAAAAGTATTTCAAGTTCAATTTAAAAATAATATTATACTTTTCTAGTTAAATTAGATTTATATCTATCTATTAAAATTATTATTATTAATTTGTTATTATTGATTAATTCAAAAGTTATAAATTATTAAGATTAAAAAATAAAGAAAGGTTACAAAATAAAAAAGAAAATAATTTAAAACCTATAAAAGAAGTTTACCAATAAAAACAATCTCTTTTAAAAAAAGGATTTTTTTAATTGAAATGATCTTTTTATTTCTCTTGAATTTTAAAAGAAGATTTTTTTATTAGCATATATTATGAAAATATATTAATTTAGTTGATCTTTTATTTAAGTAAATACTAAATTGGAATATTTCAAAAAAAGTATTTAAATCTTAGCTTTTGTTTATTAAAGCTTTATTATTATTTAAAAAACTTAAAAATAAGATATAAATTTGTAATCTATATTATTCATTTCTTAATTTATTTATATTATAAAAATCTTTATTAAAAAACTTTAGCTTTTAGTAATAAATATTTCTAAATATTTCTTCTAATTATCAATAATATAAAATATATGAGTATATCAATATGAGCTTATTTATATTTTAAAAATTAAAATGTTTTGTGGCAGTCAATTGCCTTTGATAAATATTTGTATTATCTAAAATTTAGAATCAAAT
>CAJVPT010002794.1:0-16707 GCA_910592055.1 Acaulospora colombiana
TTCTTGAAGTTCACATACTGGGCAAGTGGTTGTGATATACATATTTGGTTTTCTCTTCTTAAGTATCTGTAGGACTGGAAGTTCATTGTAAGTTATGTTAGTTGGGAAGTTTTTGTCTTTGTTGGTTTTGAAAGAGGTATCAAAGATATTGGTTGGATTGAACTAATTTGGTTCTAGAAGGTCAGCCAGTCTATCATTTTATCATTTTAGATTCAGAGATTCTGGATTTGTTTTTGTGTTATCCAGTCTAGTCCAGTTTTTTTTTATTGAATATCTTGACAAAATCTCTGATACCTATTTCTATTGTATATTCTTTCTATACTGCTATTGTGTGGATTCTTCCTAGCTCTGGTAGCTGATACCAAGTTATTGGGTTCTCCTGCCTGGCCTATTTGACAAGTAAGTCTACTTGATTGTTAAATCTGTTGGTTTTGTGGACTTTGACCTTTAGGATTTCCAGATTCAGGTCTTTTTTCTTTATTAGGTCCTTGATCTTATTACAAAGTGACCAGTTAGTGATTTTTATCTATCTTCTTGTAAATATTTCTATTTGTGAATAGATGGATTTCTATACTTTAACTGCAGTGTTGCAGTCAATGTAAATTGTAACTATTGTATTTCAGAGGGCTATATATAATATAGTAAGAATAGCTAGTATTTCAGCTCTAATTACTGATAGCTATATAAATGCTCCTTCTGAGAACTGTTTAATTATCTTGTTTTCCTCTATCATGATCCAAGCTATATCCATTTCGAATTTGTAATCTATTATTCTTTTTTTATAAGAGTCATCTGTGTAAAAAGTAAGTTGATCAGCTATATTCCTTTTGTTATATTTCAATATACTCTTGAGTTTATTTCTATGTTCTTCTGTTTGTATAGCTTTTTCTATTAGTGTGATATCCCAGTCTTCCACTAGAATCTCTACTTCAGCTGATTTGAAAGTTGGTAGAGTCACTGTTCACTGAAATACATTTGTCTGCCAATCTATAGGGTTTTCTGGCAAGAGGATCTGTTTCTTTTTTCTTAGATTATTATGTCGATTAAGCTGTAAAAGAAAATGGATCTGTGATGTGTCCACTTCTAATGGTTACTCTGTACTGTTTGGTTAAAGATAAGTATTATTACTAGTAGGATCATATACTAGTTGATATGGAATGAAGTTGATTTTGTTGTTTATAAATAATGTCTTTTCCCATGCATCTATAGAGGTATTAGTCTGAACTGCCCAGAAACTCTTCCTTCTATCTGGGTTTATTGGGAATGCCTCAGTTTGCATATTATAAACTATCCATTCAAGTCCATATAGAGAGTTTCATAAAAGATCTTGATTTGATGTTGTTTTTTCTTTCACTTTTTTGTATCAGGAGAGAACTAGTCTCTTGCATCTGCTATAAAGGATTTGAACTGCTCTCCATTCCTTAAATGTCATTGTGGTAGTATTGATAAGCTGGTTTAGAAACATAATCTTGTATTTTTGTAGTAATGGAATAGTTTTTTTATATTCTCTATCCTCTTGCAGTATAGATTTGATTGATAAGAAACCTCCCTAGTAATTGAATATGTTTTTCTATTTTCAACTTTGGAAAGTAACTTGTATACTTTTTGCCAGAGCCAGTGTCGTAGCTGCCAGGTTTTCTTTTATTAGCTTGTAAGAGTTGATAGGATAGCTTAGAATATTACCTGGCTCCCAATATTTGATTTGACTTTGTTTCAATTTGATTATGATAGCAATATCAAAGGTCTCGTTATTGTTAAACTGATAGAAGAGTGCAGATATATGACTTTCTAGCTGTATTTACTAGATACTTTTAAGGTCATATATTCCTTTGTTATGAATACAACTGTTTGGAATTATTCTACAGACCAGGGTCTTGTTCTTGAATACTTTTCTAAATATAGCAATGAGATTATCACATGTTTTCTCACTCAGATGTGTGTGTTATATTTTGTATTCTATTCTTGGAATCAGAATCCTATTAATAATGTATCGAGCATGTTTTTCTGTTAACTTCTTCTTAGTTATTGCCTAAACTACTATTCTGATTTCTAATTTTATAAGACTAATAGTGTCCTGGTTTTTTTGTCTTGATCCTAGCCAAATGCCAAGAAATCTAGCCTGGTTCTTCTTATTGATTTCATCGACTATAGTATCCTCTGTTTCAGCCTAAACAGTTCTGAAGACTTGTGAGTTTCAGTTAATAGTAAGGAGAATTGACTTCTCTGCATTGATTTGAGAGTCATTTGCTATATAAAACTTTTTCGCTTCTTCCAGGATTTTTTCCAGGTCTTTCTTGGATTTGGCAATCCAGGTCGTGTCATCTATATAGACAATTACTGCCTGCCTTAAGGAGAGCTTCATCTTCTCTTCAGGTTTACTAAAGTTGGAAGACCATTCTTCTTTTATGAAATAATCCAGATTGCTGTTGTTTTGGATCTTGTATAAAAGTGGATCATAGAACATTCTCTATAATAATGGAGAGATCATTTCTCCTTAATCTATTTCATCCCCTGTCACTATTGGATTAGATAGTCCATTGGAGAAAATGATACTACAGTTTCTATCTTTGAAGAGGTCTATTATAAGCTTCTTAATGAATATAGGAATTCAAATCTGATTTATGGCTTTTTCGAGCATATGCAAGAATATTGTGTCATATGTCTTTACAATATCTTAAAATAGAATCCATGGTTATTTTTTCTTTTCTCAAGCCTCTTCACAAATATTGTTTAGCAAATGAATAGGCTCTGCTGTACTCTCTTCCTGTAGCCTGGCAAAGTTAGTTCTTTAAGATTTTGTATCGCTTGCAAATAGCTGATAGTTGGTTGATAAGAATCTTGGTAAAGCATTTTCGGGCTGTTTCCAAGAGGATGATGGGTCTTGTATTGTTCAAATTACATTTTCAAGGCTTGGGTTTGAGAATAGAATAGATATTACTACTTTTTTATTTCTTAGGTATTTGACTTGTGTTTAAAACTTTATTAAAAAGAAGATATAAAGTTCTTTTTCTTTGGTCTCTAAGTATTTAAGCATTTCATAACTAATATATAAGGGACCAGTAGCCTTGTTGTTTGGAATAAATTCCAAAGTAGCTTCGAGCTTATCAACTTTGATTTCTTCTATTAGAGGTGAATACCATATTGGGTCGATCCATTATTTGGGTTGATATTCTTTTTTCCAGGAGGGGTCTAAATTTTCGAAATTAGTATTTATTTTTTTGAATGTCCTTTTGTGATATTCTTTAATCTTGCTTCTGATAGTTTGAGAGTTGGTAGTAATATATTCTTTCCCCTCTTGATTTGTAATTATTACTCGATCCAATGTGATTCTTAGTTTTTTACGATTTAAAACTGAGCTTAGTATCTGCTTCTGGTTGAATCTAAGATCATCACATCTGTTATCCAAAGCCTCCTTAATTTGGTTTTTGATATGAAGACTTTCTTTTTTCTTGCATATCATTCTAAGAGTATGTTCTATTTTAGTGATTTTCTTCAATTGTTCTGGGATATCTTCCTATGACTAAGGAAGTGCTAGTTCTTCGTCAAGGGATTTGTAAGTACCTTGTAGATTCTGAATAGTCTTCTTTATATTTTTTATATCTTTTGTGGTCTTCATATCCCAGTTAACCTAGATTTTCTTTAGGAGGAAGTGGATCTTGTTGGCTTCTTTGTAGGCTTCGAAATTCTTCTTGTGGATTACTGATCCCATCTTGACTTCTTTTCTTCTGTTAAAAGTAAAATAAACTTTTTTCTTCTTGAAGCACTTGTATGCACCCTTAATAATTATGGTTTCGAGTTCTTGCCAGGTCTTTTTAAGCTCTTGAGAGCTGTTCTCAGTTTCATGCCAGGAGGCCTATGCATCAATTTCTGAAAGCTTGTAGCCTATCCAGAGTTTGAATTTCTCCCATTATTCTACAGTAGAGTTACCCAGGTTTGGTATTTTTTATCTTTTGTTCTATTTTGCTCTTGTATTTGGGTTTTGAATAGATTGTTTGTTATCATTCTTGTTAATAACAGGGTACGGTCACTACCCAATAGTATCTCTACTGAAATATTTTTGAACTCGTATATGTTGTTTAGACTAATTTCTGATAGTATCCAAATATAGTTGATTCTACTGTATACTAAGTTATTTGCCCATGTAAAGGTGATATTCCCTTCTTTTTACCAGGAGTTTTGAATATCTATGTAATTCCAGTCTTCTAGGAAGTTGAAGAGACCTATTTTGGCTTTTCTATATCTTAGGTTATTTTGTCTATAGGTAATAATCAATTTACTATTGGATTAACAACTGTATTTAAGTTACCCATGATTATGACTTTGAAGTGGTTTCTTTGCTTATCTAGAACATTGCTTTGAAGTAGCTGTTGTAGCCATCTATTTTCAGCTTTTTCAGATAGCAAATGCACTTGGTAGATATAGAGTTTGTTTCTTGTTGATAAAAAGTTGGCTCCTATTATATGTTCTTCTATTATTTCAATAGATTTTAGCATTTTTTGATATTTTTTATAATGAGGAATCCTACTTCAGGCCCTCTAGGTTTCTCATTATTACAGCTGTGAAAGAATTTGTGTATTTGCTATAGGTTAAAAGCAAAGTCTGCTGTTTTTTCTGTAAGTTTAGGTTCACAGATCCCTAGGATGTCTATAACGAGATCTTATATGAGTCTAAATAGTCTTTATTGCTCAAGACTAGTGTCGATGTCTCTAACATTATGTGTTCAAATAGTAATAGTATTGTTTTGTGTAGAGTTGTCAATAGTATAGTTCTTATACAGTGTTTGTTCTTTGTCTAGTTTATTAATAGTTTTCTTTTTAATTGTACTAATGAAATCATCAAATAGTGTGATGTGTGTTATATTAGGAAGAGTTGTATTAGTTTCTGCTATTATTTCTATGGTCACTTCTTTTTTTCAGAATGAGTTTAATTCCTCTTGTGCATTAGACTCTCTTTTGATATATCTTGATTGAACTGGTGCCTTTTAGAAGCAATTATTTCACCAACTTTTTCTTACCCTGTTTTGGTTACATGTTTTCTTTTCAATTATATTTATCCTATTATTTAATTGCTTGAGATTATTCAAAATCTGATATAAGAGATCTTGATCATTTTCACTTTCCGGATAAAGGCTTTGTGACCTATTTTGCAAACTTCTTCTTCCATTATATTGATTAATTGACTCTTTATTACTACTGGTAGCAAAGCATCTAGGGGTGTCTAATATAATGTATTCTTCTCTATTGTTTCTTTAATGCCTTATTCTATTATTGCTTTGCTGCCTAATCTATCTCAAATTTCTGAACCTATGATAGCTTGCTAAGTTAGAAGTAGACTCTGTTGATCCATTATCTAATTGTAATTCAAGAGTTAATTTATTGTCTATTTCTATGTTTCTAAGCCTGAATCTTGTATTTTTATCTTCATTTTTGGAATTTTGTCTTTCTGTTTTGGATATATGTTTAATACTTCATGAAAGGTGATGTCCTGTAAAAAAATATATTGTTTGCATGCCTTGTTTCTTTCTTCTTTTGTTTTGAAGCAAACTATTGTAAAGTTATGCTTCTTAAGTGTATAGGGATTTTGGGGTGTATAGTATACCTTAGCTTGTATACCATTTAATATTTGAGCATTAGACTGATATAGGTTTTGTCAGTACCTAGGAGTCTTGCTAAGTTGTCACTTCTTTTGATTAATATCAGATTGATTTCATTATCGCTAAGCTCAGACATAAAAAATATAGCTCTTGACATTTCTGTACTAATTGGAGTCATCCAAATTTCTTCAAAATTTAGGTTAAGATATTTGTGCCATTAGATATAGGCTTTCACCCATGGTTTTGTATCACCTCATAGATATGAATGTTTTGAACTTCTTCATATCTTTTAGATGTGCTTTTATGTAGTTCTTAGTGTTTTTCTGGTTTACGTCTACCAAACATATATACCAGATAGTACTGTCTTCTTTGGTTTTGGATTCTTAAAAACTTTTTTGTCTAGGTTTCTTTCTGTCTTTTGTTTCTTGTAAGTGGTTGATGGTGTTATATTTTGGATAGTGAAGTTGTCTTCCTTTCAGTTGACTTCTTCAATATATTTTATGACATCTTTCTCTTATACCCAGAAAACTAATCACCATTTCCATTAATAAATTCTTTTCATAACATGTTTTTTTTTTCTTGTGGAAGTTTAAAAGTGTTGCTTAGATATGCCTTGGTTTTATTTTCTATTTCTCCTGGAATATTGGTCATTATTGCATCCAATTTATATTCTCCTTTTTTTTTTAATGAATTCAGAATTTGTTGATAATATCATATCTCTATTCCTGGTGATATAAGAGCTATGTTTACTGATGTATTGTTTTTTAACTGTTTCTTGAAGTTTTTGTAATTACAGTTCTTCAATCTCCTGTGCACATATCATTGTTACTTTATTGTTTATTGTTGATTCATTATCTTTTTGTTCAATGATCTTCATTGATTATTATTCTGATTTATATTGACTTTTAGGATTCTTGATAATTTCCATAAGCTTATCTTCTATGTAGGGTTGTAGGAGGTTTTTTTTAATCCCTTTGCCTTATTACCAAAGATATGTGATATGTTGAGTTAGGATTCGTTCTTTGTGAAAGGTTGTCATATCTACTCCTAATATTTTAACTATAATACTATCTAGGATAATAAATGTTTTTGATAGCGAGGCTACTGGTCCACTGGGTTTATTATTTCTTTGTTTTAGCAATTGTTGTAAAGCCCATAAGGTAGAATGTTCATCATGTTTTAGTGAAAGATTGATTAATGTATTTACTATATCCTCATATTTCAGGACCAACTCTTTCCCATAAATCCCTGGCCACTACTTTCAAAGAAGCATTCTCCCTAAACTCTATGTTTTGGAAGTAATAAAACTTTATAACTTTCCTTAAAAACACCTGCATCAGTTAGTAGTAGTCATACTTTACCCTTCTTATTTACCTTTCCTCTTCAAAAACCCTCTACCTAAGAAGTTAATGGCAAGAAAGCTTTTCTAGGAAGAAGAAACTAGACGAAAAAACACCCTCTCTTCCTTCACTATGGAGATCCAAAGTCTAGGAAGAAGTGTGGGCCAATAACTTCATACCAGCCTGGGAAACTAACATCAATACCACAGACAGAAATGGCTTCTCTCCTAGCATGCAGCAGTTTTTCTTGGTATTTTAGGGAATTTTGCCTACCTTAGTTTGACCCTGAATTTTCTGTTACACCAGATTTTGGATGGATTTATTGGCTAAAGATTGGGATTGGTTGCTCTATGGTTAGCAGAAAAGTAAATGAGAATACACGTAACATGGGACGTAAATGCATTTTCTAAGCTCCATAAGAACCTTAGGTCCATTATAAGTCATTGGCTAGATGCGGATGGATAAATATCACATGGACTGTGATCTCCTCTCCCTCATTAACTCCAAAAGTGTCAAGGCTATGGATTGAGTACCTTCAGAGGCAAAGTTGGGTGGACAGGTAGTTGTTAGATATCCCTTCATTCCTTTTCCTATTCCATTTTCTTGTAAATGTTTTTAACCCCCCCCTTGTTTTTCCACATTTTCTTCCTTTACTTTTTTTTTTCCACACTGACTGGTCCTTGACCAGTACAAGTATTCCTTAGCACCGGAAGGTGTTGAGTAGCTTGGGCAAGTCCTGAAAAGTCAGCCCCTCTAATGGGTGGCAACAAGCCGATTGGTGTATTAAATTCTAGATAGTACCAAACCAATAGCAGTAGACAATCAGCAATACATCTTCAAGTGTATCTGATCAATCTCCTCTTTGTTATTAGAAGAGAGTATTTATACTAGGCAGTCATGTATTTTTCTTATCCTGATTAGGTTAGACTTAGATCGAGTGTTATAAATAGATAGCTCTTTGTACTATTTTTTCTCTAATTATCTGTAAATTCTTAGACAGTACAGAAAAATATTCATCCTAATTGTTCCTAAATATAATCTTCTATTAATAAAGTGACTGGAGAGATGTATGATTAGCCAATATTAAAAAAAAAAAAAAAGTGTTTACTATATTCTCTTCTTTTTTACTAACTATCTGTAATATACGTTGTACCCTATTTATATTTGTTACTGGTTTAGATTTATTAATAGGTTACGTGATTGCTTGTTTATATTTATTAGTTGTTCTATTTTTAGATTACGGATAAACCTTTCTATGGTTGTTATTGTTTATGTTTTGATTAAGTAATACAGAAAAATCTTGTTATGTTGTTTTGATCTATTTATTTGTTAATATTGGAGATCCTATCCAAATTTTGCAAGTTGTTGTCATGTTTGTATGGATTGTCAATCAACTTGTTTGGGTCACAAATTGTATGTGTATGTATATATCTTGTTTATTGTTTTTATGTGTATACTTGTTTTGCTTGTCCACTTTTATATGTTCTTATTCACATAGCAAGATAGGGAATAGGTATATTGTTTATGTGTATATGTATATTTAGACTGTTTTGTCCTTGAAGAACTTTGATATTCTTCTGGGCCTTTGAGTAATTGAAGTAACTTAATTTATCGAGTAAACTTAGTTGCTTCCTGGGTTCCTTGCAGTGTCAAGAAAGGTATTAACCTGTACTGGTCTGGCTATAAGCTGTGTGAAGTTGATATTGGCTCCCTTTTTCTGACTGTAAATCAGTTTGCAAGTCTCTTTTCTTTCTCCTAAAAAATTTAAAAAAAAAGAAGTAAAAGAAAATTAATAAAACAGTGTATACCTCTTTTCTTGATGTTTCTAAAAAGCTTATTGTATATGTGTTGCAAAATTTTAGTAGCTTGGTTTGAAGGATATGTTGTTTTTCCTTGTGTATTTGATCAGGTTTGCTTTTTCCAAAAAATTATCAAAAAAGGAAATTTTTTAAGAAAAATGAGAATTAGTGAAAAGAGTTTTTTTTTTAAACTTTTTTATTATTAATAATAAAAATATTTATTTAATATATTTTAATTATCAAAAATTACATTTTTGTTTAAAATGATTTATAAACTGAAAGGAAAATATAAATGTAATTTTAAGAATACTTTTAAGTTATTTTTAAAAAAATATTAATATTTTTTTTCTTTTTAAACCACAATTGGTATTAGATACAAGTTTTTATTATGAATTAACTTAACAATTTGATAGATAATTAAATTCTATAGTAGTTACATTAATCATCTCATACAAACAATATATTTCTATATCCATGTAGATTAATGATAACCTATCACGATTTACTATAGATAAACCTACTATCACTCTGTGAGTGAGCAAACTTAGCTAGGGGCCAGATGGTCAAATACATAGTTATTAATGGTAAAACAGGCTAATTTAGTAGTGAGCTTTTATAAATTTTGTATTATATTTACTAAACTAGGCTATATTGTATATACCCGATAAGATTTGATTCACCTTTTAATACCCCCCAGATATTATTTGCTCAGATCTCAAAAGAAGGCACTTTCCTTCTTTATCATTACCTGTGGTATAAAATTGGTTTCATGTGACTGATTTTCATTTAAGTGGAGCACCAGATAAGGATATCCTGAACTAGGAGGGCATGGGTCCTAGATGTACCCAGGACAGGGAATCTTTGAGTTATTTTTTATAGTAGGCAAGATCAAAAGCCTTTCTTTATGCAATTCTTCTGATAATACAACTATAGATCTTAGCTCCTGATTGATGGAAGGCCAGAAGTCCCATTTTTATGCAGTCTAACCTGATTAGAACTTGTTCCAGATAATTGGGTATGACTTTTATAGAATAATTGATAAAACCTGATCAGAAGAATAATTTTTGATTTTGGTCCTTAAGTGATATTTAATTACAAATCTTGTGATTGTGACCTGGAAGCACTACCACTATGCTATTAACCCACAGGTCAAAAAAATATTAAGATTTTATTAATCAAAAAATCAAAAAACTTTAGGATAAATATTTTTTTATATATTATCAAATAATAAAAAATATTTTTTGTATAAAATAATTTATAAAAAGTTTATAATTTTTAAATAATAAAATTTTAATATTTTTTTAAAAATAATTAATATAGTTACTATAAAAAAAAAACTTTTTTTACTGATTTCCAATTTTTATATAAAATTTTTTTATTTAATAATTTTTTGAAAAAAAAAGAAATCAATTAGAAAAAAAAAACATCCATCCTTATAACTAAACAACTTGCAAAGAACTTTTTACAAAATGTAAAAAAACTTTTGGAAGTCCAAAATCAACATTATAAAGCTCTTAGTCAATCTAGTACAGATTAATATCTTTCTAGATATGGTTATGGATCACATGGGTGACGCAATTTACACATAATAATCTAGAATCCAAAAACCTGAAAGTCTGGTATAAAAGATTGAATGTTGTAAGATAAGAAACTATAGATAAGGCTTGGGTACTGATAAGGGAATTATGTATATCTGAAAAAGTATATAAAGTTTAGCAAAAGCTTAGGGTTAATATAGCCGATTGTAAAGTAGATAGCCCATTGTTAGTTAAAAAAATATAACTAGCTTATCAATGTATACCAAAAAGGCAGAACTAAATTTGTGAGAAAAACAGTTCTCATTGAGAATAGAGATAAGAGTTAGTGATATCACAAAGAAATAGAACGTGATAAAGAGATACTTACCTTCAGCCAAGTCAATCACCACACCTCTGCCTTCTCTAAGTATTCTTTATAGGAGGTATTCTCTTCTTTATATCATTTATAAGTATTTGAGAGACGTCTGGATTATGTGAGATACTATGGATTAGTAATGGACTTGCTGGGATAGCCTACGACAATATCAAAAGAAGTTTTGCAAGAAATAACTCAAACTAATAAATTAGTATAGGTCAAAATATTCATAAAATCTAGAGAAATATTCAAATTTCATTGATTATATATTAAAGAAGCATATATATTACAATAATAGTATTTCAATAATATTATATCTGTAAAAGACTTTATTTTCAAAAAGTCAATAAACAATTATTATTTGGCTAATAAGACAATAAAGTTGTTTTATTTCAGGAAAGGCTTTTTCTCTCTATATAAGAATTTGGCCTAAAGTACCTTTTTTCTTAATTTTTAACCACAACTGGTATTAGATGCAAGCTTTATTAAAGAATTAACTTAATTGACGGATAACTAAATCCTATAGCAGTTACATCAATCATCTTCTACAAGCCATATATTTCTATATCTATGCAGCTTAATGATAACCTATCGCGGTTTGTCCTAGATAGACCTGCAACCACTCTGTGAGTGAACAACCTAGCTAGAGACCGGATGGTCAAATATATAGTCATTAACAGTGAGTCAGGCTAATTTAGTAGTGAGCTTTTATAAATTTTGTATTATATTCACTAAATTAGGCTGTTAGTATGTACCTGACGGGATATGTAATACCCTACAATATTCCCAGTATTCGCTCAGACCTCAGAAGGAGGCACTTTCCTTCTTTGTCATCATCTGTAGCATCAGATCAGTTCCTATTAATTGATTTTCAATTATGTAGAGCACCAGATTGGGATATCTTGAGCTAGGAGAGTGGGGGTCCTGGAGGTTGCCAGGTCAAGGTGAGGTTTTGGAGCATTTGTGGAAGGCTAGACCAGAAGCCTTTCTTCATGCAATCCTTTCAGTAATATGACTGTAGATCTCAGCCCCTGATCGACGGAAGGCCAGAAGTCCCATCTTCATGCAGCCTAACCTGATTAGAACTTGTTCCGGATAATTGGATATGACTTTCACAGGATAACTGGTCAAACCTAATCAGAAGGATAATTTTTGATTTTGGTCCTTAAGTGGTATTGAACTATAGACCTTGTGATTGCGACTTGGGAGCACTACCACTGTGCTATTGATCAACAGGTCCTGGCCTAAAGTACCTTTTAATTGAAATTATATAAATAAATATATAAATAAATAAATAAAAATATATAAATCTTGATATAACGTATGTCCTGACTTATGGGACTATAATATATCTTAAAGAAGAAAACAAAAAAAATAATAATAAAAATAAAAGAAATCTATTAGTTTATGCTGCTCCTGTTTATAGGACTAATTTCTATTCTGGGGAAACAAGATAGATTGATTATGATAATAGACACTTAGCCCAGGAATACTAAAGATGATTTTGAATGATGTTATGTGGAAAGTCCAAAAATAGTAGACAGGGTGTACTTCAGGTTCATAGTCATGCAAAGTTATATATACATATATAGGGTTAATAAGGGTAGGCACAAATTTGTTACAATATTATATAAATATAGACATATATAATTTTTACAATAAGCTTAAAATATATATTAAATAAATAATATTAATATACTTTTTATGTTTTTATATAAATCAATTATCAACATCTCATAACTTTATATATTTATTACTGGCTAATCAATAATATCAATAATATTATTATAATATTTACAAGAAATAAATATCATTAACATATTTTTTTTTATCAAATGACTTATATCTTGTTTATTAGATATTATTTATGAGTATATATAAATTTATTTTATATAAATTTAACTTTCTAACTATTGAATTAAACTCACTAAGGATAATTCTACTTTGTGGCTTATTACCAAGTACTGGTATATACTTGACTAATCTATCAAGGCTCTACCTGTTTCATAAAAATTTATTTTGAAGGAGTATATTGTGTTTCAGTTAATCCAATGTTGACTAAAGTGTTTTATGATTTTGTTGATTCCTGGGATATATGATTTGTGCACCGTAATTCTTTTATTAAGTGTTTTCTATTTTTTTTTATCTTTTTTGATTATGTTTTGATTTATTTCCTATTGTGAGAAGAGTTGATATCTTAATTGTCATTTTTTTGGAAAATAATTAAGAATCTGTCAATGATATTTTTGATGATTTCTTTTTGATTTTCTGCTGTTGTGTATTTCTTTATTATCTTTAGAAGATTTTTTGTTAATGCCCCTCTTGCGATATAGTTTTTTTCCTTAAGAGTTCATTCACTTTCAATTTTTTTTAGTTTGTTGTTTAATGCTTTTGAGAGGGTTTGTTGTTTTTTGCTGCCAATTTCCTCATTGATTATCTAGAGTAGTGTTTAGAAGATATTTATGCTATTACCTTTACATATTATGGTATGAATATTGGTTTTGATGTGTTGATAGTTAATGCAGAGGTTATCTTTATATGTTGTTGCTACCCTTTTGTAAAGTTTATCTTAGGTTGATAGTTCTAAGTTCTATAATTTTAGTCTAAAGAATCTAGTGTTGTGGTTAAGTCTATTAGTTATACCAGCTATAATTTAAGATGGGAATTTATGGATTATTGATTTCACTTATGCTATGTTTTGTAGTATATTGTTGTTTGTTGAGATTAGATTACAATCAAATATTCTCTAGTGAAGATATAACTTGTTTTAATAAGGTTTTTTGCAATTTCCAATATTGTGTTGTCTAAAACTTAACCATTCCATTCTTGAATCCATGGGTTCTTGCTATCTTTGATGAGGTGAATATGATTTCTGAGGCTTTATCTGTAATAGTTTCTTTCTTAGCAAGCCTATTTGCTTTATCATTGTTTAGATTATTGTTGTATGCTTTGATTTTTCTTCATGTTATATTGAGTCTTTGTTGTTTAGTAATGTGGTTAATTATATTGATTAGAGTACTATTTTTAAGTATTCTAATAATAATTGAGTTTTTTTGAACTTTGGAAATAGCATCAAGTATTGCTTGACTATTATTGCATATTGTAATATTATTGTTTGCTAGAGCTGTTGTTAAGAAGGATACAATAGCAGCTAGTTCAGCTCTTGTGGAGGAAGAAAAGTTATATATTTTTCCTTTGAAATTGATTACTTGAGTTTGGATTATATGCCATCCAAAACCTATTCTATAGTCTTTATCCAAGAAGCTGTCAATATATACTGTGATGTTTTTGAGTTTATAAATTGTTTGTCAAATAGTAACTAGTTCAGTGGGTGTACTTTTTATTATATCTATAAAATTTTTGATAAGTCTTTTATTGTGTATTATAGAATTGTTATCAATGGTGGAAGGAGGTGGGAGTTTGTTATATACTAGTTTGTCTGAAATAAGTTATTTAAGCTGTTGAGTGAGATTTTGCTATGTTATCAAAAGTTGTTACTGGATATATCTTTGATGCTAGTTTTGCTTTTATATATTAAAATTCAAACGAGATTTTTTTTTCTTAAAGAAGATGCATTTCTCTTGTTTTTTGATATATTTAAGACACATTCTTAATATTTCTAAAGAGGAAATTATTGTTGATATATATGTAGTGCTGTAATTTGACAGTGTTATTAGTGATAACTTTTTTTCTGCAGATAATGTTTTTATCTGTTTGTACTGTGGCAGTCCATTTGATTTTCTGATTTAATATTTCTATAACTAGTTTATAGATTTGTTTCATGTTCTTATTATTTGTGTATCTATTCTATATTAATTTGACTATCTCTTGGTTTTGTTGTAATTCCCAGAACTATATTAATTTCTTTCTTTTGGATTTTTTGTTGAGAATTTGATTTCCATCCAGGTAGTCAGACATAATCCTATATAGTTTGATAAAGTGAATTTGATTATTTGCTAACTGTTTCTGATGTTTATTGTACTAGCTTGGGTCTATTACATTTTCTATTGTTGTGTCTATCTTTTTTATCACCTGAAGATTGAAATTGGTGCCTGTGAATCTGTTTTATCTAAAGATGTATATTAGATCATATGTAAAATCATGATCCTATGATAGGAAGGTGTTTGTGAAGTGAATGCTTGTGATGGTTTTGATAGACCACCATTTATTTTGGAGTTTTGTAGATGTATGGTTATGATCTTTCTTATTATATCCTGTTTGTTGACTCTTTTGTACCAGTTGTTTACATGTAGGAGGAGTTGCCTGTCCCAAAGATGAAAGACATCATATTCCATTGGATTGAAGAGTATAGAGTTTGATGTAGATTGGGTTAAATAGAGTTTATATTTATAGGTTGTATTGAGGATACTTATTATTTTATTACAGTCGAACTTTGTAAAAATCATGTCTAAGAGGAGGTGTGTAATCATTGGTATCCAGACTTGATTGTGAAGATATCTGATTTGTTTATCAGTTATTGTTTTTATTTAATTATATAGCATATTTGATTATCTCGTCTTTATTAGTTATTGTTGAAAAGCTGTAATTCCCTTACTTTCAAGGTAGATACCTAAGATTCTTGCTGCTTGATTTGGTTTTAGTATATGTATGAATTGATTTTGAATTTAGACTATATTATTTAAGTTTAAGTTGATATTAAGTATTATAATGTTTGACCATATTTATTATTAAGTATATTATATAATGTTAAGCAACAACAAAACTTGTACACTAATAATTAATTATAAACTCTTTCCGCTGATCCTCCTTTTTCAAAAAAATTTCCTTTTTTGGTAATTTTCTTGAAAAAAGTAAACCAGTTCAAACATACAAGGAAAACAACATATCCTTTGAATCAAGCTACCAAGTACTTTCAACATATATACAACAAATTACCCAAAAACATCAAGGAAAGAGGTATACACTGCTTTACTAACTTTTTTATTCCTTTTTCTTAAAAAAATTTTTAAGAGAAAGAAAAAAGACCTGCGAACTGATTCACAATTAGAAAAAGAAAGCCAATATCAACTTCACACAGCTTACAACCAGGCCAGTGCAGGTTAACACCTTTTTTGACACTGTAAAGAACTCAAAAAGCAACTAAGTCTATTCGATAAATCAAGTTGCTCCAGTTACTTAAAGCCCAGAAAGATATCAAAGCTCCCTAAATACAAGACAGTCTAAACGTATATACATATATAAACAATATACCTATTCCTTTTCTTGTCACGCAAATATGAACATGTAAAAACTAGATAGGCAAAACAAGCATACCCATAAAAGTGACAAGCAAAACACACATGTACATGTACAACTTGTTATCTAAACAAGTTGATTGACACTCCACACAGTACGATAACAATTCTCAAAAGTAGAATAGAATTGTCAATATAAATAAATAAATATATCTAAACAACAAACAAAGTTTTTCTGTATTATCTAATCAAATATATAAACAACTACAACAATCTTAGAAAGGTTTATCCATGACCTAAAAATAAACTATTAATAAATACAAAAAGCATTCATATGATCCATCAATAGATTCGAGCCAGTAAATATGAATAGAGCACAATGTATATTACAAATAGTCAATAAAAGAGAAAAGGATATGGTAAATACTCTAGTTAACCTCTCAAGAAAACACGATGAACACTCTACCCTATGGGCTTTACAATAACTACTATAACTAAGAAACAGTGAACCCAATAGACCAATAGCATCATCATCAGAAACCTATACCATTTTAGATAGTATTATAGCTAAGATATTAAGAGTTGATATGACAACCTTTCACAAGAAAAAAATTTTAACTTAGTACATTACATATCTTTGGCAACAAGGTAAAGGGATAAAAGAAGATCTTCTACAACTCTATATCGAAGAAAGTTTATGGAAATTATCAAAAATCCTGTAAACTATACTAAACCAGAGCTATAACCAATGGTGATTATTGAACAAGTAGATAATGAATCTATAGAAGATAATGAAGTAACAATGATATATGCATAGGAGACAGAAGAGTTGGAATTACAGGAACTCCAAGAAACAGTCAAAAGACAATATATTAGTGAACACAGCT